>BTHU01000012.1:332500-504802 GCA_036184795.1 Tokudaia tokunoshimensis | reverse complement strand
AGAAGACCTCAGAAGATGGAAAAATTTTCCATGCTCATGGATTGGCAGGAATGAATTCAGAAGATGTTGTATATTTACACAATGGAATACTACTCTGCAATTAAAAACAATGAATTCACGAAATTCTAGGCAAGTGGTCAGAACTGGAAAATATCATCCTTAGTGAGGTAACCCAATCGCAAAAGAACACACATGGTATGCAGTCACTGATAAGGGGATATTAACCCAGAATCTCGGAATACCCAAGACACAATTAACATATCAATTGATTTCCAAGAAGGAAGGAAGTAGAGATCCCTGGTCCTGGAAATACTGGATGTTGGGAATACTGGGACAGAGAAGAGGGTGTGGGTTGAATGGGGAACAGGGGGATGGAATCGGGCTTATGGGACTTTCGGAGAGAGGGGAACCGGGAAAGGGGAAATCTTTGGGAATGTAAATAAAAAAATATAGAAAAAAAATTCTTAGACACATTAAAATCATACCTAGGCATACACGCGCAAGCGTGCATTCACACACACACACACACACACACACACACACACACACAGGACACCAATGAACACACATTTCTTACAAAAAAAAGAGGTTGCTAGGAGAAACTCTTTAAGAAACACTGTTGTGAACTCCATTCTAGCTAGGTGTACCTTGTTCAGGCTGCAACTGAAATATCTTAGTTCATGAAATGCACCTAAGGATCTAAAGACAATTTGACTGTGACATGAGTATAGAAATATATGTGAAGATAAAAAGACATACTTCTACCCTCACGCTGATATTATTGTGTGTGTTTCTGTGAGTGGCAAAGAGCAACTAAGGCCTATATATTAAAAAGCATAAAAACAAAACAAAACAAAACAAAAAACAGTCGTACAACTATTTATGTTTGAATCAGATGAATTCTATCAAGCATCCAAAAATTGATGTGATTCAGCTTGCAGCAGGTTCTGTTTCATCAAGAATTAACATTTTATTTGAGAATGCTATTTCTCTAATGAGTACAAGAACTTAAATTAATAAGTTTTATTAAATGGATATTTAACATTTAGTGTACTTTTAAAGCCTTACTCTATATTGTGCTACATCTTTTTTTTTATTAGATATATTCTTTAATTGCATTTCAAATGATTTCCCCTTTTCTGAATCCCCCCTCCACAGAAGTCCCTATAAGCCCTCTTCCCTCCTCATGATCCCCAATCAACCCCTTCAGGCTTCCCTCTCATGGTATTCCCCTACACTGCTGCATTCTGTTTTTAAACAATAATTATCTTCTTTTGTGATTTTTTTAATGTTTTTTATTGAATATAATCTTCATTTACATTTCAAATGCTAAAACCATTCCCGGTTTCCCCCCTCCCCAAAAACCCCCAACCTGTCCTCCCACCCCCTGCCTCCAAGTATATGCCCCTCTACTCTACCCAATCCCACCTCCCTTCCCAACCCAGTCGATTTCCCTTTTTTGAGGCATCTGTTGAGCCTTCATCGGACCAAGGACCTCTCCTCCCAGTGATGCTCTACAAGGCATTCCTCTGACATTTTTGGCTGGAACCATACGTACCCCTGGTTGATGGTTTAGACCCTGGGAGTCCTGGAGCATCTGGGTGGCCAACATAGTTGTTCTTCCCATGGGGCTGTAAACCCCTTCAGCTCCTCCAGATCACCCTCCATCTCCTCAGTTGGGAACCCCACACCCAGTCCAATGGTTGGCTGCTAGCATCTGCCTCTGTATGTGTAAGGCTCTGACAGGGCCCCTCCAGACACAACCATGACATGCTCCTTTTGGTATGCACTTCTTGTCTTCTATAATAGTGTAGGGGTTTGGTGACTCTTTATAGGATGAATCCCCAGTTTGGCAGTCTCTGTGTGGCCTTTCCTTCAGTTTCTGCTCCAAACTTTGTCTCCTTTACTGCTCCTGTGTGTATTTTGTTCCCTTTCTCAGAAAAACCAAAGCATCCCCACTTCAGTTCTTCTTCTTGAGCTTCCTGTGGTCTGTGAATTGTAACTTGTTTATTTTGAGCTTTGGGCTAACATCCACTAATCAGTGAGTGCATACCATGTGTGTTCTTTTGTGACTGGGTTTCCTTGCTCAGGATGACACTTTTAGTCATCAATTTACCTAAGAATTTCATGAATTCATTGGTTTTAGTAGCTGAATAGTACTCCATTGTGTATATATACCACAATTTCTGTATCTATTCCTCTGTTGAAGGACATCTGTGTTCTTTCTAGCTTCTGGTTATTACAAATAATAAAAAAATATTTAAGAGTAATTAGTTAATTTAAATTAATTAATCATTTAATTGTTTAGTTATTTTATTAATCTTTAATTTAATAAATAAAATAATTTACTTATTAAATAATAAATTAATAATTAATTAATAAAAAATTATTTTAAAATGGGGTACAGCGCTAAACGGGGAATTCTCAACTGAGGAAACCCGAATGGCTCTGAAGTACCTAAAGCATCCTTAGTTATCAGGGAAGTGCAAATCAAAACAACCCTGTGATTCCTCTTCACACCAGTCAGAATGGCTAAGATGAAAAACTCAGTGGACAGCAGATACTCATGAGGATATGGAGAAAGGTAAACACTTCTCCATTGCTGGTGGGATTGCAAGCTGGTAAAACTACTCTGGAAATCAGTTTGGTGATTTCTTAGAAAATTGGACATAGTACTACCTGAGGTCCCAGCTATACCACTCCTGTGCATATACCCAGAAGCTTCTCAAACATGCAATAAGAACACATGCTCCACTATGTCATGGCAGCCTTATTTATAAAAATTATCTTCTAAGCAAAAACTTGTTTCAGAATTTTTAAAACATATGCAAAGCCGAATGCTCAATTTTACTTGCCAATGCTCTTCCCTCTATTTCCACACCTTCTTCTATTCTTTTAATCTTAGAAACTCAGCCCATTTCTTCTTCAAACCCATTAAGAAAAATTGAAAGTTACTATCATCACTATATTGTTCTCTAGAACTTTGCAAACTCTACATTTTGTTATTCATAATGCAATAATTCCAGAAGGCTACCTCTGAACTTTCTGCCTAAACAAAAATTCATATTTACTTTTGAATCCTCTGTAATAGATTATCTTCAATGATCTTCTAAAACTATACACTATATATTATCTTGCTTTAATTCTTTCTAGAATTTTCTATTACCCTATGGAAAGTGTGGTTTAAGAAATCTTCATTAAGGATTAGTTTTTTTCAAGTTTTGGAAAATAGTTATGTGTTAATGTCTAAACTCTTTGTCTTTGTCTCCCTTTCTGTCTCTCTGTCTCTGTCTCTGTCTGTCTGTCTGTCTCTCTCTCTCTTTCTGTGTGTGTGTGTGTGTGTGTGTGTGTGTGTGTATGTGTGTGTGTGTGTGTGTGTGTATGAGTGTGTGCCTATGTCACTGAATTAAATTCTTCACTAGAACATATAATCTCATTTGCCATGAGATACTGGCAGGGTTTGCAGCCCACTAAAGTTATTTTTTTTCATATTTAAATACTTTTAAAAAGAATCCCTTTGATTCACTGTATCAGTGCCCTCTTCTCAATTGTATATTGTTGCAATGGCCAGGGCTATCTCTGCTTCACCACAATATACAGTTCTTGGTGTAGTTTAGTTCACATAGTGGATTCTGTATTAAAAATTTGAAAGGGGTGCTAGTGGACGAGCTAAGTAGGTAACAGCACTTGCTGCCCAAACCATATTACCTGAATTCAATTCCTATAATATGCATACAAATAGAAGGAAAGACCCAGTTGCAACTATTCATTTTTTAATTTCCACATGAGTACTGTGATATGCCCTTCCATCTATACCATTTGTACAAAAACGTAATAACTAAAATTTAAAACACTTAAAATATAGGTAAAGGCATAGTTCAGTTGGTTTGCTCTGCCAGTAGCTGTATTAAAGGTTTTAAAAACTGAGGGGCAGCAATGAAACAAGTTGAAACAATATTTCCATATTCAGAATATTTGACAAAATTAAGTTAAATTCTTGAACCTAATTCTTGATGCACTTTCTATTTTATTGACAAAGAATGAAGTACCTATTTTGATTGAGTAAATACTATTATTAAATTTAATTAATTTTTAAAGTATGCACAACAATTTTGCTTAGCTTTCACTCACAAATGTGTTGTGAGTTTATAGATTATTTTAAATTTACTCAACCTTATTGATGAGTATGAACCTTAATGTGATCCAAGTAAATGTCAGCTAAATTGACTCATTTATCACTTCTGTATTTCTTGCCTTGTTATAAATCTTCATTATTTCAAGTTTTTTCCCCCTAGTCAAATAGTGTTTCATTCTTTACCTAATACAAAAACATGTTTTTCTCATTTACTCATTTTCTTCTTACAATAAAAATGTCTAAATATTGTAGTTTTATGAATCAATAAGACATATTTATAACTCCTATTAGACATATTCAACCAAAAGCTTATATTTGAATGACTTTCCCAAATTATTGAAATGAATTTGTTTTTACAGAAGGTTCAGACTGTCTGCATTGCTATTGCATATCTTTCTATAAAAGTTATGTACAATGAAATGAAATGCAGAAGTGAGCACAATGTTAGAAAGAACAGGTAAAATATATGCCATATGTCTAAATTCATTGTTGAAAACAGATACAGTTAAATATTAGGTTTTTGGGTTCATTAGCAGTATTCAATTTGAGAATAGATTACTGATAAATTGTTTTTTATTTACTAAAATATTTTTAATTTTATAAGATCAATGCAAGCTTGATCTAAGGAAATGAAAATACAGAAATACATATCCTAGATGCAATAATTTTCTTTAATTTTATTTTAAGAATGACATAAAGTACTCAAATTGTTTCATTAGAGAACACATTAAATGTTTCATCATGTTACAGGTTATCTATACCCAGACTCAGAAGAGAACTGGAAAACTCACTGTTGTAAGATATTATTTACCAGATATAATCATTGTCTTGAAAGCTTACTGATGAGTAAGTTCACTCTAGATCATTCACAATTCTGGCTGGCTGGTTTAACTCAGCAATTCTTGCTCAACACTACTCTCTCTAAGTTGACTGACTCAAAATGACTTCTCTTAGCTTCTCACTGAGTTGCTCTGCTTGGGCAAACTGCCTCTGAATTCCCCAATGTGAACTACACTGACTGAAATCTACTGCATTACAGGACCTCAACTGAACAGCAGTCTTTCTGACTCATTATGCACTCTTATTCATGACTTTGTCTGCCCCTCTATTAGAAGTCACTTCCCATACATGGCTGCTTCCTTCTACAAACTGTCCTTACATACATTTTTTAGGATTAAAAGTACATACTAAGGACATGTCTATATTCTATCCTGAGAGATTAAAGTATGTCAGTGCAGTCAGATGACAAAGACATAGAAATTACTTAAATGTGAGCTTGCATATTGCTGGATTAATATTCCTCTACATCATATTATGAGACTTCCTTGTAAACTTCAGCATTTGAACACAAACTTTTGTGATCCTGAGAGTGGTTCATTGACAGAAAACTTAAAGGGTTCATGTACACTTTTAAATTGTTTACCAATTTTATAGAGGTTTACATTATTTTGTAATGATAAAAGTTTGTTCCTCTAATTACCTTCTTTAAAGTTTTTTTTAAGACACACACACACACACACATATAGTTATATATAGTTATATATATATATATATATATATATATTCTTTACTTCTTGTACAATATTAGATCTTAATTTAAAATAAGATAATTAGAGCTTGAATGCAGTCCTCACAGTTCTCTCATTCTACCATTCAGGGGAAACAGGCACTGCACGATACCTGGGTAGCACAATGGTGCTGTCCCTCCTGGAGTAGATTAGGGTGAGCCAGCCCTGAAGACGTGAGAAGTGGAGAGCTGGTCTTGCCTTATCACAGCTGTGTCACTGGATGAGCTAGCTGGAAAAATGCTGAAGAACTTGTCCTGAATTTGTGTGTTCAGGAGATCTAGTATGATGAGCAACTCAACTACAATCCAAGTTCAATTTCAGGGCTTTAAGAGTTGGCCTGGTTTATTATCTACCCTATCTATGCAATGCTGGAGCATGTGAAAAGTCTGGTCCTGTTTCTAGAGATACAGAGATGCAGAATCTCCATGACACAGAGCAAGAACAGTATATCTGAGAGTAGCAATGGGGAGGATTCACAATAAATAGCATAGACGGAGCCAGAGATCTTGAAACCAGATCAATGACTCCTTGAAATGAACATTTGTGGAACACACTGTCATATTTTACAGCTTCTTCAAAGAGATTTTATTTTTCCTTTAAAAGAAGGGAGGGTTACAAGGATAGAGGGCAGGTATGAGGGGACAGGTAGATGAGAGGGACTGGAGTGCATGCTTTAGAATTCACAGAGCATCAAGAAGAAGTTAAATGAAAATAAGATAAAATAAAATAAAGGATAAATAACATAACCAGGTATGGTAGCACTTAATTTTATCTCAGAAGAAGCATGTGTATCTTTGAGCTGGAGGGCATTTTTGTGTACAAACAAATTCCAGAACAGCCAGGGCTACACAGAACTTGTTTTCAGAATAAAAATAAAGAATTTATGGGACTAATGAAAACATTAGTATTGATTTTAAGATAATCTTTCTTCCTTCCTTCCTTCCTTCCTTCCTTCCTTCCTTCCTTCCTTCCTTCCCTTCTTTCTTTCTTTCTTTCTTTCTTTCTTTCTTTCTTTCTTTCTTTCTTTCTTTCTTTCTTTCTTTCTTTCTTTCTTTCTTGCACAATTAGAAAACCTTTCAAATTTTCAAACAGTTTTCTCAGGACGTTATAAATTTGATACTGAATACAGAGTACTTTCTTATGCTAAATCAAAGTTAGGAAAATTGTACATAAATATTTGCAACTCTCATTTTTGGCATAAAACTTGTTTTTGTTCAAAGCTTTGTTTATTGATGGTATAAAATACACAACATTCTGTTAAGCATTTTATATTAATGAAAAGTATTTTAAAAAATGATTTTTGCTTATATTCACCACAAAACTGATGAGACTGTAACTGTATGAAAAATTCTGAATATATATCATTCATTTCTGGTACATATTTAAGTACATTTACTAAAACTAGAGATATGAGCACTATAATTGGATATTTTTAACTGAATTGATGAAGACATTCAAATCTATCAACATACTTATCAGAGTGATATCATATATATTAAACTAAAACATGGCAAACGTAGAGTAGGAAAAGTTTTAAATAAATGCTCTAAAAGAAATATTTTGGTGAGAGCACTGATTATATAGTTTCCTTTAATTCCTATAGTAGATTTATTGAGGTAAAATGTATTTATCATACAACTCATTCATGTGAGTATGTGATCAAATGAACACAATAAAAATAGCACAAGTATGTAACCAAAACACAAAAAATATTTACCACAATAAATATTACTTCTACTTTTTTTGGTCAATTTTTGAATTGTTCAAATCTAAGCAACCACTAGTACTATATACATTTGGTAATTTATTCAATGTTTAATCAACCAAACGTTATGTAGTCTCTTACTTAGGTATGCATTGGTGCTATCAGATATTGAACATGTGTGTTAATGGGCATAATGCTATGTTGATATGTAGTTTTTATCCATCTTCCATAATATGATAATATTTTTAGATTTCATAGTTATTGTTGAACTGCACATTAAATTTGATTTTTAATTTTGCCAAATTTTAATAGCACATGTGGTGACATGGTTTTGTGTAAATGTTGTACATATTTACTTTGATCTTATATGCTATGACTTAGTTTTGTATAAATGTTGCATACATCTACAACTAAATAACTTTTCTGAAATAGTCCTATAAAATTCTTTTAAAACTTTTGTCTCAGTGTCTCATCTTTCTTGTTAACAGCATATTAACTTGGCTATAGTTTTTATGATGTATCATTCCTCATGTATTCATCTTCAAATGTGCTTGTGTTTTAGTTAAAATATATCTCCATATTGTGATAGTGAATATTAATTGAATAAATAAATGTAAACCTATAATTTAATGGTGCAATAGATATTTTAATCAAATTGTGTTTACTGTGATTATTGGTAGGACTATTAAAATATTCCAAATTTTATTTTTGTGGGCAGAATGCAATTCCATTTGTCATTTTCTCTTTCTTCTTTACCAGAAGGAAGTTTCTTGGCAAATACATGATTATAAGTATACAAGCCAAAAACATAAATACCTCTACTATGTTTAGTCTGATATACAGAACTGACATAAAATTCATCTGTATATCTGGATTTATTATGTGAATTTAAAACCGTAGCTACTGGGGAAGAAAAGACATTGAAGTAAATGAGTAGAAGAAAGTGGTTGCAAGGGAAAGTGCTAGGATCTAACTGAGCAAAACACATTGAAATACATGTATGAAAATATAATTAATAGATGATACATAAAAATAATGTCATGTTTGGGCTAATTTACACACTTATTATCCATATTTATGTAAATATATTTAGGTATATATATATACATTTAATTCATATGTACATATAATATATTGAACGTTTTATACTTTGGGAGCTACTTGAGGTAGCAAGTAGAAAATTAATGGAATTCATGTGCTAGCAAAACAGGTGATCCAGTTATATTTAGGAGCCATTATCCTTGTTGTCAAAGAAAAACACAGAGGAGTATCCTCTAAGTAAGAGTCTCCTTTAGAAGCATTTGGTGTTCATAGCAACCATAATTTCAAGAGGACAGACATATTTGGACACCATTCTTTGAACTTTCTTGGAGAATTATGAACCTGGTAGAGGAATAATTAAAGTTAGGCTTAAAAGAAGAACTTTATAAAAATAAATCACTATATTGAGGTGCAATGCCCTTAGAGAAACTAGGTAGTTTTACTGTGGAAACATGATCCATAAGAATCATCATGATAATTGATGCCATAAACACTTTTATACTTTTTTCTTCTTCTGTCTTCTTTGTCACTATTGATTTTTTCAGTATTTTATTAGATATTTTCTTTATTTACATTTCAAATGTTATTCCCTTTCCTTGTATTGATTTTATACAATGAACACACTTAACATAACTCCACATTCTTTGCAAATTTATCTTGCATGTAATTTTAAAAGGGACACTTGCTCTGTTTAGGCTCCAGAAAAAGCAGCCAAATGCTGGTCTTTTATTCAGCCACACAACAGTTAGCTCACACTTTTCCCATATAAGCAGGTTGACTCTTTAGCCACCTTTTGACTGCACCTTCTCTTGCCCACCTGAATCATTGTTGATGAAAAACACTAGACAATTTTAATATTTTAAAATCAGCCAGGTGACATAACTGCTGGGCTTGGAATCTATTGTCTTAAACTCATCAGCTATTCTTTATTAGAATACATCCACTGGCAGACATACCCACCTGTTCTAATAGGCCCTAGACCTACAGGGCATCTGTGCTTCTCCATCCAAAGCCTGGGCCAAAAGCCCTTCTCTATCTCATCTCCTCCTCTTCCTCCTGGACCTGGAAAAGCCACCTCTAAATCTTTGCCCAGCAATTAGCTTCTGCCGTCTTTATTGACCCAATAAAACAATTAGGGAACCTCCCCCTACATATTTTAGTACATTTCTCAGGGTGTCTGTCAGTGCCAAGCTCTTCTTGGCCCTGGTGGGGACAGTGTGTCATGGTTCCTGACCCTATGAAGGAGTCCCCAGTGTGTGAACCTCCGTGCATGTCAAAGACTGCTGTGCATATATGAAGGTGGATGATTCTCTGAATACAGACTAAAATTGTATGTTTTATTTTGCAGAAGTCCTGTATGCTGGGGTCTACCACCTATAAAAATGGAGGAACACTGAAGTGAGCTTGTAGGTCCCATTCATAGCTTGTTAGGGGAATTCTGGAGAGGGTTAGGTGACCTCTGTCTTAATCTTCTCTTTGTCTCTAGTGACATTTCAGAACAAATTCTAGGGTCTGAGGAGCTAGTAACTTGCTTGAGGAATCTGCAAACTATTGCTGAGAAAATCTGGAAACTTGCTGAAGAAGTCTGGAAACTGTGGCTGACCCATTGTCCTTGTCTCAGGCCAGGTAGCAGGTCAGCTTCTGAGGCCTGAACTTGTCCAGTTCTTAGAAACAGAGATTTAAGCCTATTCTCCTGAACTGCCAACTTGAAGACTGTCATGGAGTCAGCCTAGCATTCTGTAGTGGTTTGAATGTGCTTGGCTCATGGAGTAGCACTATTTGGAGGTATATCCTTGGAGTGGGCATGCCACTGTGTATGTAGGCCTTAAGACCCAATTTCTAGCTGCCTGGAATGTAGTCTTTTCCTCTTTGTCTTTGAATGGAGATGTAGAACTCTAAGTTCCTACTGCTCAGTGCCTGCTTGGATGCTACCATGCTCTTGTTTTGATGATAATGGACAGAACCTCTGAACTTGTAAGCCAGCTGCAATTATATGTTGTTTTTAAAAGAGTTGCTTTGGCCATGGTGTGCAGTTTCAGCAGATACACAGGCTCTGGGGTAACCTTCCATCATTCTTGTGGAATTCTCCTCTTCTTGGACCTCAAATGCAGGATCCACCCTCTCCTAGAAGGCTTAACATGGGAGTAGTGTATCCACATCCTGACCCAATTTAACAGTAAAAGGCATCGTCAGGATCACAGTGTGACATCCATTCATGGAGGTTACAGAGTCTTAAGGTAATGTCTCATAATTCAGACTTTATCACCTGGTTCAAAACAATGTGGGTTTTAGGGAGGAAAAGACTAAAATATTTGGCAGATGTCAGGCCAGAGTTGCTTCTTAACCTTATGGAGGTTTTCCAAAGGTTTTAAAATCTCTTGTTGCTCTTATTCAGCTAAGCTATCAGACTAAACGTTAGGCAACACAGGAAGAAGCCTTCCACATAGGATCTCAAAGAAGGTGTGGCCTAAAGTATAGGGGGCGTTCCTAGACTTATATAAGGCATAAAATAGAAGGAAAACTCAGTCACCACCAGTTTCAAGGGTTAGTTTGGTCAAGGTCTCCATCAGGGTCTGATTCATCTTCTCTACCTGCCTCTACTTGCCCTGAACTCTGGAGTCTGTATACATAATATAATTTCTAATATTCCCCAGAACCTGTGCTTGAGATTGAGTTACTGAGAGATGAATGCTGGTTCATTGACAGACCAAAGCACAGGAAGCAAGCCATACCTGGGTACGACATTTTCCAAAAGTTTCTTTTCCACTAAGTTGGCAGTCTCTTTTGTAGAGTGGGAATCTACCCATCCTGAAAGAGTATCTATAAAAACTCACAAAGACTTATATCCAAGTGTTCCTAGTTTCATTTCCATACAATGTTTCCATATTAGCTCCTGGCCATTGACCCTTAATTCTGGTTCTTGGAGCAGACTCTTGGTTTAGGATTGAGTAGTTCAGAGCCTGGCAGGTGCCACAGTTTGAGATTACCTGATTAACCAAGTGTTCTAAGTCAAATATTTTATATCTCCCCCTCCCAGCAATTCCTTCACTTTTGAGTGGGTGAGGTGTGATGCTTGATGAATCTGATGGGTGAGCTGCTTAGCAAACACTTTAGGTAGAATGATGTATCCTTCAGAGGTTAGCAACCATCTGTCACTTCTTTAAACTCTTTGGCATTTTGTCTGATGTCATTTTTCTTCAGCAGTTTATTCGGGGATGACTGGGAGTAGTTAGCAGTGGAAGTTTAGGTGGCCTCACTTTCAGCTTTATTACCTAGCCTGTTCCTTCAGTTTATTTCTGATATCCCTTTCTGATGCCCAGGACAATGAATTATGGCCACTTTGAGAGAAAGCCATAGTGCCTTCAATATACCAAGTCTTTTCTCCTTATAGTTGATATTTTTCCTTTAACAGTTAATAATCCCCTCATTTGGTAAATGAAACCATGTACATGAGCACATCTACTCTCAGTGTAAATGTTAGCTATGGATCCTTTTGCCAGGTTTAAAGCCTGGGTTCAAACCCTTATTTAGCTTTCTGGGCTGAAGTTCCCAGGGACAAAGCAGTTGCTCAAGTAACAGAGTTCAATTCCATTACTGACACCCCTGCATAGCTGATTCCACTCTCGATGAAGCTGTTCCCATCAATGAAATAGATGTGTTCTGAGTCTGGCCAGAGTATGTCAGTCATGTCCAGTCTGATGTTCTTGGTGTCCCCTAGAACTATGGAGTAATAATCCTGGATATCTGAGGATGGGTGAAGTAGCAGGTTGGCTGGGTTTAGTGCAGATGATGGCTTATATCTTATTTGAGGATTATTCAAAAGTAGTACATGAAAGTACACCAGTCTGGCATTGGGGAGTCAGGGAAGTCAGGAGCTGTTTCACCCTCTGCCTGTGCTAACTGAACAGAGGCAGCAGTGGCAAAAGGAAGAACACAAGGACAAAAACAGAGATCCTCCTGAAGAGTAGAAATGGGGAACAAGGAAATGGGCTGATCCTGAATCTCTTTTAGCAGAAGAAGGAGAAAGAGAAGAGATGTCCATAATCAAAGAAAAAAGTCTCACCCAAACAGGAGGATTTTTGAGCAGGTATTCCAAAAAGGTGATATATGGCACTTGGTCCAGGTAGCTGTCGGCCTCATAAAGTAATCCTTCATCCAGTAAGTAATGGGGAGATGAAAAGTCTTCTCTTCAGGCCACCCTATTTTATAAGAGGGGCATTCATTCTGGCAAAAGATATGTTTGCAGGGATGATCAACCAGATGCAAGTTTTCGGTGACTCCTCAAAAATCCTTAAAATGGTTCAGGACCATGCTCAGTGGGGTGCTTTGTGCCTGTCCCATACAAGCAAGAAGGACATGGACAGAGAGATCTCTTTGACTATCAAGCAAACAGAATGTAGACAGAGAAAGCACCAGAGAGACTGCAAAACACAGAGAGAAGCAAACTTCTCAGACATAACCTTGTGGCCATCAGTCATGTAGGGCAATGCCTGCCCCAAGTCACTGGTACTCCACTCCCACAGTTACTGGCTACAGCCAGTTATGCACTGCCCCACAGTTACCTGGCAACAGTCAGGTATCCTGGCCCGTTATGAAAGGGGATGCTTGGCCCCTCCTCCCTCTCTTGTCCTCTTCTCTCATGCTCTCCCTCTCTTACCTTTCTGTTTCCCCATCCCCTTTCCCCTCTTTCCATGTGGGCATGACCAGCTTCTACTTCTCTGCTTTCTCTCTCTCATTCTACTCTTCTACATTAAAACTGAAAAAACATGGCCTGTCTGCTTTAATTTAAACCTGTCTTGCTGGAGCAATGGAACAGGTCTCTCAGTGTTTCCAGCTGCCTGTCTGGACCAAGGACTCACAGGACCCCCACCCACACACCCACCTCCAGCTGGGTTTCCTCCACAGGTACCCAGGTCCACAGAGGCTGGAATGGCTGTATCAAGTAGATACAAAGGCTGTCAGCTTGAATTCCTAATTTAAGTACTTTCTTTGCAGCACTCTTAAACACTCCTTCTCTCAGAACGCCTCTCTAACCTGAGCCTGGTCCTTGGTATGTCAGAAGGGAAATGCTGGTGAATTTATAAGTTGTATAAGTAAAACTCATTTCATTTATTGAAGTGAGAGTTTTTTAAATATGCTCACTACAACATTAACTATCATTATCATTCTACATAAAACCTGCCGCTGTAAATCTCAAACCCAAATAAGCCCAGGCAAAGAAAACACAACTCAAGCCGGGCGGTGGTGGCGCACGCCTTTAATCCCAGCACTTGGGAGGCAGAGGCAGGAGGATTTCTGAGTTCGAGGCCAGCCTGGTCTACAAAGTGAGTTCCAGGACAGCCAGGGCTACACAGAGAAACCCTGTCTCGAAAAATCAAAAAAAAAAAAAAAAAAAAAAATCAAAACCAGAAAACACAACTCAATTAATATGAATACAAGCGGCATACCTAGATTGGGCAGATCTACCCTTCACTACCATCTTCCCCATCTATGAGATCCCTTATAACTTGCTGTTTCTCCAGGCCACGTGCTTCTGCTCCATTTTTCTTCCACCACCACTACCTCCTCCTCCTCCTCCTCCTCCTCCTCCTCCTCCTCCTCTTCCTCCTCCTCCTCCATCCTCGCTCCCCGACCCTTCTCTTCAAAACTTTCAGCTCCATCTTCCCTCCTCCTGCCCAATCAGTGACTCTAGCCTTTATTTTAAAAATTAAGGTAAGGAGAAGGTTCACAAGAAGTCACCTGAGTATGTGATTCATTCTTCTTTCGCAGCCCCCGCAAGGAGAGCATAATCAGCATCAAAATAAAATCAACCCCGGGTTATCCACAACAAAAACTTGGTCAGCAAATGGTGAAAATAAGTCATTAAGACTATTGACAGAAATTTAGGATATACAAAACAAAATTTTTGAACACTGATTAATCACATTTATCTTTTTTTTGCAGTGATTCTCCGTGTATAAGATGGAACCTGTTTGGAATGAAAATGACACTTTCACAAGGGTCACATATTAGATATTATGTATATTAAATACATACATTATGATTCAAAACAGTGACACTATTACGATTACAAGATTATGAAGTGGAACAAAATAATAGCAACAAAAACTATATGTTTGGTGTTTGTTGTGATCATAAAAAGAGATAGCAGTGTAAGAATACGTTCTATGGGCATGTGGGGGAAGGGGGATATAGAAGCATCTACATCTACTTTTTGTAGAAGTAGAGGAATAAGTCACATACTCAGGTGACTTCTTGTAAACATTTTCCCCACCTTAATTTGTAAAATGAAGACTAGAGCCAGTGATTGGCCAAGGCATCCATTCCCCCTGAGGGACCAGACACAGGATGGTATAGTATAGAATAGAGTTTATTTAGGGTACAGGGAGATGAGTTAAGGGGATAGAAGAGGCAGAAAGAAGGAGAGAGTAGAGAAATAGAGGCCGACCATGACCTTGAGGAGAGGGGGAAAGGGAAGAGTCCAAGAGGGCAAGAGAGGCAAGAGTAAGAAGATAAGAGAGTAAGAGACAAGAGAGAGAGGAGAGACAAGTATCCCCTTTTATAGTGGACCAGACCTACCTAGTTGTTACCAGGTAATTGAGAGGAGGGGCATACCTGGCTGTTGCCAGGTAATTGTGGGGTGTAGCATAGACAGAATCCTAACAATGGTCACAGCATGAGAAACTTTATTAAAGAATGGTAGCGCTGGGAAGATTGAAAGTCATTCTTTTTATTACACTCAAAAAGTAAAATGAATGAGAAATTATCTTAGGGAGCTATCTACTCTTTTATATCTACTGCAGAACTATCTGTAGTAGTCAAAATATAGAACTTACCTAAGTGTTCTTTGACAAATAAACAGACAGTAAATTTTCCCACTTTAAAAACTCACAAAGATCTATACAACTCAATTAACTTCAAATATTAGAATGTAGACTTTTGTATTGTTTTGTATTTTTAATTTCAGTTTTACTCTCCATGAAACTCCTAAGACATTAAGCCTATTGCCTTTGCCTTTGGATACCCCACCCCTCCCTCCACTGGAAGTTAAGTCATTATTGTTCAAGACAGTATGTAATACAGAAACATGTTCCAGGGGCACTTGAGCTGGAACTGACCTGAATGTTCCCCCCACCCCCCCGAGGACTAGCTTTCATGAAAACCTAGCCAACTACTTATTGTTAATAAAGACATGGATCTTAAAGGAAAACCTACAGCCACTACTTTATTAAAACAGTGTATTCTATAACAGCACTCTAGGCATTTGTCCTTATACCACATTTAAGTATAATTTACAATATAATTTACTTTGTCTTTTTACATTGTAAGATTATAACTTATAAGAAAATATGTATTATATTCTTATATTCATTGCTGCATGAGGTAGCAGTGGGAATTTTTCAGCATCATAATTGGTATAATTTTACATATATATGTGTGATGTGTGTGTGTGTCTGTGTGAGTGTGTGTGTGTGTGTGTGTGTGTGTGTGTGTGTGTGTGTGTGTGTATGCACCAAAGAGAAACATTGTATGAGTCCTTTACTAATGAATCTACTTCCCAGTCAGGAACACAGTATACAAGCAAGACATACTGTCATGGTCTTGTGCATGATCTGAATCGTATTGAAACCCAGAATAGAATAACATTTACCAAAAGTGGTTATTTTATTGCATAAAAACAGTACTGATAAATAAACCTTAGTGTGTAAAAACGTTCACATTAGTTTTCAGGTAACACATTTAAATTATTTCCAATTGTGATTCCAGTTCTTATAATAAATGCTAAATTTTCTTTCTGTGACAAATAGACTAATGGCAGAAAGACATTCAAATTCCTTCCCTATATATATTTTCTTTTCTAATTTCACATTGAACATATTATTTTTGCACCTGACTCTTTACACCTACAACAGAAGTTTCATTTTTATTAGAAAAAAAAACTCCTGCTAAATTTTATATGCAGAATTCCTTAATTTTAACACCATGCAATACGCCATCATCTTCTAAATATCTACGAATTACCCACACATGCCTCTTTACCTTTTTTGTCATCTATTGATTATTCACCTAAAAAACAAAACTAATTTATTTAGCTATATACGCCCTACAGATAATAACACAATAGCTGATGAAAAGTTGATTTCTTTCTCTGTCTTTATTTTCATATGAATGATGACCTGAAAACTGCAGATCATCTCTCATTGATCTCAGGAATAGCTGATTCTAGATCAGATAATGATGGTCAATCTCACAAGATTATCCATATTATTCTCCAGGGAATTTTGTGTTATTACAAATAATATATCTTTTATATAAAATATGATACATTGTATCATATCTGACAGAGTAGATAACATCTCTGTCCTCTGGGTTCTCAAACTATAGTACAAAGACAATATCATATTGAAGCAATAGTGTAGCTGTAATGAGTCTCCTTATATTCTGCCATTTCTGATAATTTTTTTCATTTATTAAAAGTATTGAATACATAAATTATTTCATAAACCCATTCTAACAGAATTGGAATAAGAACTCTTTAATTAGTAATGGTTGTGATACATTTCAGACATAGACTTTGTCATTTAAAAATATTTGAGCAACTACTTCTTTTATTCTAAAATAGCAAATCCTCAGATAATTACTTTTGCCCATATATTACTCAGCTCTCTAAAGGGGAGTATTATGGCAACAATTTGTGAGGAAAAGATTCCCACAAACTTGCTTTTGGATTATCTGGAGGAAATAAAAGAGTGAAGTTAAATCATTAATTTAACAGACAAAACCAAAATAATGAGCTCAACATTTTCAAAGGAATCAGGTTGGTTTTTTTTGTTTTGTTATTTTTTTTTTTTTAAGACTAGCAGTACTTAGAAGAAGAGAATAATCTCAGAAGAAAAAAAAGAGTAAGAAGATGCATATAAAGGTTCTTGTTTAAGGTTAAAATCCATCATGAATCTTTGAATAGTATTATCTAAAAGTAGAAGATAGTATTATTCCATTATCACTAAATTATTATTAAGCATGGGACAATCAATGCTTTAAATCAAGCTGTGTTAATTGAGACTGAATTACCCTTTTCTGTGAGAATATTGCTCATAAATTACTTCTGAAGTCCAATGGATTATTATGCATTCATTCTTATAAATTATAACTCCATGATAAACTGGATGAGATTTTAATATTTTAGGGTTTATTAAGGTTCAAGCTTTAGAGTAAAGGTTTAGAGTCAGCATAGTGATCAGCTATGGTCCCTTAGAATAATTTTGTTATAGTTAATTACTCCCATTATTACAAATTTATGGAAATTTACATTAACCTATAGGATAAAAGCTAATATTTGAGCTGAATGTATTTTACTTTAGGATGAGGAGACACAGGTCAAGTTTTAACTCTTAATCAATTAACATAAAGAGCTATAATAGATGCTATATCATTTTTTTATTTTCTAATTTGCATATAAACTATCCAACTAATTTCTAATTTATGTAAGTTTCTAGAGGGTATTCTTTACTGCTCATTAAATATTTACATTATATGCTCACACTTTTTTTATATTTGTTCCCTTTTCAAAATATTTTAGAACTTTATGCATATGTACATTATATTTATATCATAGGCCCCTCCGTCTACTTCATGTATCAAGCCATTACCTCTTTTAAAAAATAGTTGTTAAATAAACAAATTAATAGATAAATTATACACTAAAATAGATACAGATTACTTATTCTGATTTTATTTATGTACTTGTGCTTAGTACTGAACACTTAGAATTGAGTGCGTATCCCAGAAGAAAATTAATTCTAATTCATTCAGCAGCCACTATCTAATAACTATCTTTCAACTTTAAAATATTTCTACTTCACTTTTTATGATATCTGAGCCATAGGTATAGTGGCTGTGCATATAGATGTCCTATTTGAGGCTGGAAATCCGAAAGTCATTATTCTATTTGTTTTGACCAGTTGCTGATTTCAGTAATAGATTCTAAAAAGGAACCATTGATAAGCAATGAGAACTGAACTTATCAATGGATATAAGGGTTCAGCATTTAGAAGGCAGTGGGGGCTTGTATTAATATAGCAAAGTGGTAGTAGTAGGTTCTTTGTTAGGGTCTATCCAGCACCAAGCTTTGGCTAAGTTTACTGTATTAGGTACAAGATTTTTCCAGTAGAATGATTTGTAGCTCCAATTAGGCAGTTGGTACTTTCCTCTAACATATAAGTGCCACTATTACAATGCCAGGGAATATCTTGCCAAGCTGCATATTTGTTGTGTTTTGCAGGATTTACATAAGGAATAGGAATACTCAAATGCTCTCATTTGGAAGGCCTCCAGGAAGAGATGTCTGGGTCAGTGCTCACTCTATTTCCCTAAGCCTTTTTATTGTGTATCTGTGAGGCAAAATAAAAGATCAATGACAGACAGGCATAATGTTGCTTGGGTCTCGGGCGGCTTGTGTGTGTGCAGCTCCCAGGTGCGGGGCTGATCTGCAGTGACCAGCGCGCCAGCTCTGCTGTGGGACTTCTGCCTGGCAGAGGGACTCCGCACTGGGCGGGAGCCTACCAGCTTTCCTTCCGCGACCTCTGTTCCCGCAGACTGCGCTGAAGAGACAGGTACCCCAAGCTCCCTATCCCCAATATAACATCACTTGGGACACGGCCTGTTAGGGCTTCCGTCTGTGCCCGAGAACGGGTCAGCGCTGTGGTCGTCTGGGTGCCAGATCGGCAGGCCATCGCGTCTACAGGGTGAGCGGCGCCACGGAGAGTGCCCTCCGCTATCTTTGCTCCAGGGGCCAGGTAGTTGGGACCGCCAGGCTCAGAGACAGACAGGCATAATACCGCTTCAGTCTCAGGCAGCTTGTGTGTAACCTGCTCCCAGGTGCTGGGCTGATCTGCAGTAACCAGTGCGCCAGTTCTGCTGTGGGACTTCTGCCTGGCAGAGGGAAGCCCCCTCCCCCCCAGGAGAGATCACACACCCCTGCACAGGGCAGGAGCCTACCAGCCTCCCTTTGGCGACCTCTGCTCCAGGAATCCAATAGGCTGAGCCTTTAGATGTGCAAGGCCTCCCCAATATAAGATCACTTAGGGCAAGGCACATTAGGGCTCCAAAGTCACTGAGGAGCAGGCAGGCCCCAGAAATCGGTGCAGGGGAATCCTGGTAATCCGGGGGGGGGGGGCGGAAATAGCTTTGCAGGCTCACAGGAGGTCCAACCAACAGCCAGTGGCAGCAGGACCAACTAACACCAGAGGTATCCAGATGGCAAAAGGCAAACATAGGAATGTTACTAACAGAAATCAAAGTAATGTGGGACCATCCGAACCCAACTCTCCAACAGCAGCAAGTCCTGGATACCCCACCACACCCGAAAGACAAGATCTGGATTTAAAATCACTTCTCATGATCCTATTAGAGGATCACAAGAAGGACACAAATAAATCTCATAAAGAGTTACAGGAGACCATGAATCAACGGTTAGAAGCCCTTACAAAGGAAACACAAAAATCGCTTAGAGAAATGCGGGAGAACATGGATCAAAAGATGGAGGCGCACAAGGAGACAACACAAAAATCGCTTAACGAGATGAATCAAAGGGTAGATGCACTCACAAAGGAATCACAAAATTGGCATAAAGAAATGCAGAAGAATATGGGTCAACAGATGGATGCCCATAAGGAGGCAACACAAAAATTGTTTAAAGAAATGAATCAACGTTTAGATGCCCTTACAAAGGAAACATGAGAACTGCTTAAAGAAATGCAGGAGACGATGGATCAACAGATGGAATCCCATGAGGAGGAAACACAAAAATCGCTTAGAGAAATGCAAGAGCACGTGGGTCATCAGGAAGAAATCCTGAAAGAGGTAATGCAAAAATACCTTAAAGAAATACAGGAAAATACAAACAAACAAGTGAAGGATCTCAGCAAATCCATCCAGGAACTAAAAAAGGAAGTAGACACAACTAAAAAATCACAAAGGGAGACAACTTTGAAGATAGAAAACCTTGGGAAGAAATCAGGAGTCATAGATGCAAACATCAACAATAGAATACAAGAGATGGAAGAAAGAATCTCAGGTGCTGAAGATTCCATAGAAAGCATCGACTCAACAGTCAAAGAAAATGCAAAATGCAAAAAATGTGTAACCCAAAACATCCAGGAAATCCAGGACACAATGAGAAGACCAAACCTAAGGATTATAGGTATAGATGAGAGTGAAGATTTGCAATTTAAAGGGTCAGTAAACATCTTCAACAAAATTATGGAGGAAAACTTCCCTAACCTAAAGAGAGAGAGGTTGATGAATGTACAATATGCCTACAGAACTCCAAACAGACTGGACCAGAACAGAAATACCTCCCGTCACATAATAATCAAAACACCAAATGTTCTAAAGAAAGAAAGAATACTAAAAGCAGTAAGAGAAAAGGGCCAAGTAACATACAAAGGAAGACCTATCCGAAGCACATCAGACTTCTCACCAGAGACTATGAAAGCCAGAAGATCCTGGGCAGATCTCATGCAGACACTAAGAGAGCACAAATGCCAGCCTAGACTACTATACCCAGCAAAACTCTCAATCACCATAGATGGAGAGACCAAGATATTCCATGATAAAACCAAATTTTCACAATATCTTTCCACAAATCCAGCCCTGCAACGGATAATAGGTGGAAACCTCCAATACAGGGAGAGAAACAACACCCTGGAAAAAATGAGATAATAACCTTCTTGAATCAAACCCAAAAGTAGATAACCACTCAAACATAAAGATAGCGTCAAGAATGGCAGATGGCAATAATCACTATGCCTTAATCTCTGTTAATATCAATGGTCTCAATTCTCCAATTAAAAGACATACACTAGCAGACTGGATACGTAAACAGGACCCAGCATTTTGCTGCATGCAGGAAACGCACCTCAGTGTCAAAGACAAACACTACCTCAGAGTAAAAGGCTGGAAAACAATTTTACAAGCAAATGGCCCCAAGAAACGAGGGGGAGTAGCCATACTAATATCAGATAAAATTGATTTTGAACCTAAAGTCATCAAAAAAGACACAGAAGGACACTACATACTGATCAAGGGAAAAATCCACCATCAAGAACTCTCAATTCTGAATATCTATGCTCCAAATGCAAGGGCACCCTCATTTGTAAAAGAAACTTTACTAAAACTCAAAGCACACATCGCACCGCACACAATAATAGTGGGTGACTTCAACACCCCGCTCTCTGAAATGGATCGTTCAGGAAAGCAGAAACTAAACAGGGACACAGTGAATCTAATTAAAGCCTTGGACCAAATGGAACTAACTGATATATATATAGAACATTTCATCCTAGAGCTAAAGAATACACTTTCTTCTCAGCTCCTCATGGTACCTTCTCCAAAATTGACCATATAATTGGTCACAAATCAGACCTCAACAGATGCAAGAAGATAGAACTAATCCCATGCCTCCTATCAGATCACTATGGAATAAGGGTGGTCTTCAATGGCAACAAAAACAAAAGAAAACCCACGTACACATGGAGGCTGAACAATGCTCTACTCAATGATAACTTGGTCAAGGTGGAAATAAAGAAAGAAATCAAAGACTTTTTGAAAGTTAATGAAAATGAAGGCACAACATACCCTAATTTATGGGACACAATGAAAGCAGTGCTAAGAGGAAAATTCATAGCCCTGAGTGCCGCCAAAAAGAAACAGGAGACAGCATACACTAACAGCTTAATGGCACACCTGAAAGCCCTGGAACAAAAAGAAGCAAATACACCAAAGAGGAGTAGAAGGCAGGAAATCATCAAACTCAGGGCTGAAATCAATCAAGTAGAAACAAATAAAACCATACAAAGAATCAACAAAACGAGGAGTTGGTTCTTTGAGAAAAATAACAAGATAGATAAGCCCTTAGCCAGACTAACCATAGAGCACAGAGATAGTATCCAAATTAATAAAATCAGAAACGAAAAGGAAGAGATAACAACAGAAACTGAGGAAATTAAAAAAATCATCAGATCCTACTACAAAAACCTGTATTCAACACAACTGGAAAATCTTGAGGAAATGGACAATTTCCTTGACAGATACCAAGTACCAAAATTAAATCAGGATCAAATAGACCATCTAAACCGTCCTATAACCCCTGAAGAAATAGAAGTTGTCATTGGAAGTCTTCCAACCAAAAAAAGCACAGGTCCAGATGGTTTTAGTGCAGAAATCTATCAGACCTTCAAAGAAGACCTAACACCAATACTCTTCAAACTGTTCCACAAAATAGAAACAGAAGGAACACTACCCAACTCGTTCTATAAAGCCACAATTACACTAATACCAAAAGCACACAAAGATCCGACAAAGAAAGAGAATCTCAGGCCAATCTCTCTTATGAATATCGATGCAAAAATACTCAATAAAATTCTTGCCAACCGAATCCAAGAACACATCAAAACGATCATTCAGCACGATCAAGTAGGCTTCATCCCAGGGATGCAGGGATGGTTCAATATAAGGAAATCCATCAATGTAATCCACTACATAAACAATCTCAAAGAAAAAACCACATGGTCATCTCATTAGATGCTGAGAAAGCATTTGACAAAATTCAGCATTCTTTCAAGCTAAAGGTCTTGGAAAGATCAGGAATTCAAGGCCCATATCTAAACATAGTAAAAGCAATTTACAGCAAACCGGTAGCCAGCATCAATCTAAATGGAGAGAAACTTGAAGCAATCTCACTAAAATCAGGGACTAGACAAGGCTGCCCTCTCTCTCCATATCTTTTCAATATAGTACTTGAAGTTCTAGCTAGAGCAATTAGACAACAAAAAGAGGTCAAAGGGATACAAATTGGAAAGGAAGAAGTCAAACTATCACTATTTGCAGACGATATGATAGTATACATAAGCGACCCAAAGAACTCCACCAGAGAACTCCTACAGCTGATAAACGACTTCAGCAAAGTGGCCGGATATAAAATCAACTCAAGCAAGTAAGAAGCCTTCCTATACTCCAAGGATAAGCAGGCTGAGAAAGAAGTAAGAGAAATAATACCCTTCATGATAGCCACAAACCATATTAAGTATCTTGGCGTGACTCTAACCAAACAAGTGAAAGATCTGTATGACAAGAACTTCAAGTCTCTGAAGAAAGAAATTGAAGAAGACCTCAGAAGATGGAAAAATCTGCCATGTTCATGGATTGGCAGGATTAATATAGTAAAAATGAGCATCTTACCAAAAGTAATACACAGATTCAATGCAATCCCCATCAAAATCCCAACTCAATTCTTCATAGAGTTAAAAAGAGCAATTCAAAAATTCATCTGGAATAACAGAAAACCCAGAATAGCTAAAACTATTCTCAAGAGTAAAAGAACCTCTGGGGGAATCAGTATCCCGGACCTCAAGCTGTACTACAGAGCAATAGTGTTAAAAACTGCATGGTATTGGTACAGTGACAGACATGTAGATCAATGGAACAGAATTGAAGACCCAGAAATGAATCCACACTGGTATGGTCACTTGATCTTGACAGAGGAGCTAAAACCATCCAGTGGAAAAAAGATAGCCTTTTC
Source organism: Tokudaia tokunoshimensis (assembly GCA_036184795.1). Classification (NCBI taxonomy): domain Eukaryota; kingdom Metazoa; phylum Chordata; class Mammalia; order Rodentia; family Muridae; genus Tokudaia; species Tokudaia tokunoshimensis. The sequence goes on along the minus strand of BTHU01000012.1, from coordinate 480,773 downwards.
AACAAATGGTGCTGGCTCAGCTGGAGGTCAACATGCAGAAGAATGCAAATTGACCCATCCTTATCTCCTTGCACTAAGCTCAATTCTAAGTGGATCAAAGATCTCCACATAAAACCAGACACACTGAAACTAATAGAAGGGAAACTAGGGAAGAACCTTGAACATATGGGCACAGGGGAGAATTTCCTGAACAGAACTCCAATAGCTTATGCTCTAAGATCAAGAATAGACAAATGGGACCTCATTAAATTACAAAGTTTTTGCAAGGCAAAAGACACTGTCAAAAAGACAGAGCGGCAACCAACTAACTGGGAAATGATCTTTACCAACCTTACATCTGACAGAGGGCTAATATCCAAGATATACAAAGAACTCAAGAAGTTAAACTCCAGAGAGGCAAGTAACCCTATTAAAAAATGGGGTACAGAGCTACACAAAGAGTTCTCACCTGAAGAATATCTAATGGCTGAGAAGCACCTAAAGAGATGTTCATCATCCTTAGTCATTAGGGAAATGCAAATCAAAACAACCCTGAGATTCCATCTCACACCAGTCAGGATGGCTAAGATCAAAAACACAGGAGACAGCAGTTGTTGGCGAGGATGTGGAGAAAGAGGAACACTCCTCCACTGCTGGTGGAATTGCAGGCTGGTACAACCACTCTGGAAAGCAGTCTGGCAGTTCCTCAGAAAACTGGGCATGACACTCCCGGAGGATCCGGCTATACCACTCCTGGGCATATACCCAGAGACTTTACCCGCATGCAATAAGGACACATGCTCCACTATATTCATAGCAGCCTTATTTATAATAGCCAGAAGCTGGAAAGAACCCAGATGTCCCTCAACGGAGGAATGGATTCAGAAGATGTGGTATATTTACACAATGGAATACTACTCTGCAATTAAAAACAATGAATTCACGAAATTCCTAGGCAAATGGTCAGAACTTGAAAATATCATCCTTAGTGAGGTAACCCAATCACAAAAGAACACACATGGTATGCAGTCACTGATAAGGGGATATTGACCCAGAATCTCGGAATACCCTAGACACAATCCGCATATCAATAGATTTCTAAGAAGATGGAAGGAGAGACCCCTGGTCCTGGAAAGACTGGATGTAGGGGAACGCCAGGACAGAGTAAGGAGAGGGGGTTGAATGGAGAAAAGAGGGAGGGAAGGGGGCTTATGGGACTTTCGGGGAGGGAGGAAACGGGAAAGGGGAAGTGATTTGGAATGTAAATTAAAAAATAAAATTAAAAAAAAAAGAATATGAATATAATTTAAGAAACTCAAAAAAAAAGATCAATGACTATAGCTTACATCTTTCTGTAGTCTCTCTCTCTTTTTTTTTTGGTGGAAACAACAATTTTATTTTCTTTATTAAATGTAGGATTTTAAAAAAATCTGTGGAAATGGTTTTCAAATTATATATATGCAACATTTATTTGTTTTTTTCCTGTTCTCTGCTGCTTGCATATTTTTTTTATTATTCTTTGTTTACATTCCAAATGATTTCTCCTTTCCCGGTTCCACCCTCCCCAAAAGTCCCATAAGCCCTCTTCCCTCCCCCTGTTCCCCAATCAACCCACTCCCACTTCTCTGTCCTGATATTCTCCTGCACTCCTGCATGGAGACTTTCCAGGACCAGGGATCTCTCCTTTCTTCTTCTTGGGCATCATTTGATATGTGAATTGTGCTTTGGGTATTCTGAGCATCTGGGGTAATATTCACTTATCAGTGACTGCATACAATGTGGGTTCTTTTGTGATTGGGTCACCTCACTTAGGATGATATTTTCTAGTTCCAACCATTTGCCTAAGAATTTCATGAATTCCTTGTTTTTAATTGCTGAGTAGAATTCCATTGTGTAAATATACCACATTTTCTGTATCCATTCCTCTGTTGAGGGACATCTGGGTTCTTTCCAGCTTCTGACTATTATAAATAACTATGTGCTATGCACATAGTGGAACATGTGTCCTTATTGCATTTTGGGGGATCCTCTGGGTATATGCCCAGGAGTGGTAAAACGGGGTCCTCCAGAATTGTCATGCCCAGTATTCTGAGGAACCACCAAACTGATTTCCAGAATGATTGTACTAGTTTGTAATCTCACCAGCAGTGTAACAGTGTTCCTCTTTCTACACATCCTCGCCAACACCTGCTGTCTCCTGAGTTTTTGAACTTAACCATTCTGACTGGTGTGAGGTAGAATCTCAGGGTTGTTTTGATTTGCATTTCCCTAATGACTAAAAATGATGAACATTTCTTTAGGTGCTTCTCAGCCATTAAATATACTTCAGGTGAAAATTATTTGTTTAGCTCTGTATCCCATTTTTTAATAGGATTATTTAGCTCTCTGGAGTCTAACATCTTGAGTTCTTTGTAAATATTGGGTATTACCCTTCTATCGGATGTAGGGTTGGTAAAGATCTTTTCCCAATTTGTTGATTGGCATTTTGTCCAAATGACAGTGTCCTTTGCCTTACAGAAACTTTGTAATTGCGGTCCCATTTGTCAAATCTTGATCTTACAGCATAAGCTATCGGTGTTCTGTTCAGGAAATTTTCCCCTGTGTCCATTTGCTCAAGGCTTTTCCCCATTCTCTTTTCAATTAGTTCCAGTGTGTCTGCTTTTATGTGGAGGTCCTTGATCCACTTGGACATGATCTTTGTACAAGGAGATAAGAATGTATCGATTTGCATTCTTCTGTATGCTGACCTCCAGTTGAACCAGCACCATATGTTGAAAAGGTTATCTTTTTTCCACTGCAAGGTTTTTAGCTCCTTTGTCAAAGATTAAGTGATGATAGGTATATGGGTTCATTTCTGAGACTTCAATTCTATCCCATTGATCTATCTTCCTGTCACTGTACCAATACCTCTAGCTAGAACTTCAAGTACTATATTGAAAAGATATGGAGAGAGAGGGCAGCCTTGACTCGTACCTGATTTTAGTGGGATTGCTTCATGTTTCTCTTCATTTAGTTTGACGTTGGCTACCAGTTTGCTGTATATTGCTTTTACTATGTTTAGATATGGGCCTCGAATTCCTGATCTTTCCAAGACTTTTAGCATGAAAGGATGCTGAATTTATCAAATGATTTTTCAGTATCTAATGAAAAGTTCATGTGTTTTTTTTCTTTGAGATTGTTTATGGAGTGAATTACATTGATGAATTTCCATATATTGAACCATCCCTGCATCCCTGGATGAAGCCTACTTGAACATGGTGAATGATCGTTTTGATGTGTTCCTGGATTCGATTGGCACGAATTTTATTGAGTATTCTTGCATCGATATTCATAAGGGAAATTGTTCTGAAGTTCTCTTTCTTTGTTGAACCTTTGTGTGGTTTTTGTATCAGCAAAATTGTGGCTTCATAGAATGAGTTCTGTAGTCTCTTAAAAACAGCTAACAACTTGAATGGAAGTGACCCTTATCTGACAATTGAGTACTTGTTAGATAATCTAAAGCTTCTTGGAGGAAGAACATCCTGCTCTGTTTAAAACAGGAGAGAGAGAGGGAGGAATAATAGGAGAGAGAGAGACAGAGGGATACAGAGAGACAGAGAGATACAGAGACAGAGAGAGATAGATAAAGAGATAGATAACAGACACAGAAACAAGAGACAAAAGAAACAGAGAAAGATGCAGAAAGAGAGAACAAAAGAAGACCACATTTATAGGAAAAATAAAGGAAAGCATGATAGCTTTGAGGGTGTTTTTTTTTTCTCTTTTTTTTCCTGAAGCAATATTAGTAATAATTGTCTATCACCCACTATATGAATCATTGATTTAATAACTATTAGTTAATAGCTTACTATTTTCTAGATATCTCTACAAAAATCTAATATTAAGATGATTTCCTATAGTAATAACTGTAAAGTTATCAATTATAAATAAAAATAGATTTCCAAAGATAGAACTCATAGAAAGGTATTTCCTCTGTCCATGTGTTTAAAGATATATGAAGTGAAAGTGAAAAAATACCATCCTGATAATTTAGATTCTTGTCTATCTCCCATCTTACATTAAATTATCTGTCATTTTCCACCAGTTTCTGCGAGTCAGTAATTCAAGAAATTTTTATCTAAGTTGGGAATACAAAAAGGATTAGGTTTTTTTTTCTTTTCTATTGGTTATTTTATTTATCTACACTTCGAATGTATTCCCCCTTCCCAATTTCCCCTCCAAAAACAACCGATCGGATTCTATCTTCCCTCTTGTTTCTATGAAAGTGCTCCCTCAAACCCCACTCCCACCAAACCACCTTAGCATTCCCCTGAATTGGAGCATCAAGCCTTCACAGGACCAAGGTATTTTCCTCCCATTTATGCCATGCCTAACTGTTAGATATGACCTCTACAGACTTTCTCTCCCTCCCCTTTGTTGGGTATTTCAGCTAATGTTTCCCTTTTGGGTCCTGAGAACATCTTGCTTTCCTGATATTTGGGACTTTCTGGTGCCTACCCCAGCTCCCCATCCCCCACTGCTATACACCTCTGTTCAATTTCCTGGCCCTCTGTTTGTCTCCCTCCCCCATCTCCTCCCACACCTGATCCTGCCCCCCCTTTTCCCTTTTCTCTCCTCTCTCCCTTCCAAGGTCCTCCCCCCTCTACCTTCTGTGATTATTTTGTTCCCCCTTCTTCTTGTAATTGGATATTTTATTTATTTACAATTCAAATATTATCTCCTTTCCAGGTTTTCCCTCTTTAAAACCCCCATCACATCCCCTCTTACCCTGCTTCTATGAGGGTACTCCCCCACCCACCTACTCACTCCTGCCTCACCACCCTAACATTCCTCTAAAATGGGGTATCAAGCCTTCACCTGAGAACCAAGGGCTTCCACTTCCATTAATAACTGATAAAGGCCCTTCAGGACCTTCAGTCTTCTAACTCTTCCATTGGGGTTCCTGTGCTTAGTCTGATGGTTGGCTGTGAATATCTGCATCTATATTGGTCAAGATCTTAGAAAGCCTCTTAGAAGACAGCCATATCAGATTCCTGTGAGCAAGCACTTCTTCGCATCCACGAGAGTGTCTGGATTTGGTATCTACATGTGTGATGGAACCCCAGGTTGGGCAGTCTCTGGATAGTCTTTCCCTCAGTCTCTGCTCTACTCTTTGTCCATGTATTTCCTTGAAACAGGAGCAATTCTGGATTAAAATTTTGGAGATGGGGTTGTGGTCCCATACCTCAACTGGGGGCCATGCCTAACCTCTGGATATGGTTTCAACAGGTTCACCCTCTTTCTAAGTAGGTCTGAAGCATATGTACTTTGGTATTCCTTCTTCTTGAGTTTCATATGATCAGTGAGTTGTATTGTGATTTTTCTGATCTTTCACACCCCACCAATATCCACTTATCAGTGAGTAGATATCATGTGTGTTCTTTTGTGACTTGGTTATCTCCCTCAAGATAATATTTTCTAGTTCCATCCATTTGCCTGTGAATTTTATGAAGTCATTGCTTTTAACTGCAGAATAGTACCCCATTGTGTAAATGTACCACATTTTTTTCTATCCATTTCTCTGTTGAGGGGCATCAGGGTTGTACCCACCTTCTGACTATTATAATAAATAAGGCTGTTATGAACATAGTGGAGCATGTGTCCTATTATATGTTGGACCGTCTTTTGGATATATGTCCATGAGTGGTATAGCTGGGTCCTCAGAAAGTACTATGTCTAATTTTTGAGGAACCTATAGACTGCTTTGCAGAGTGGTTGAACCAGCTTGCATTCCCACCAGCAATGGTATAGTGTTCCTCTTTCTCCACATCCTTGCCAGCATTTGCTATCAACTGAATTTTGAACTTAGCCAATCTGATTGGTGTGAGGTGGTATCTCGAAGTTGTTTTGATTTGCATTCCCCTGATGACTAAGGGTGTTAAACATTTCTTTAGGTGCTTCTTGGCCATTTCTGATTCCTCAATTGAGAATTCTTTGTTTAGCTCTGTAACCCATTTTTAAATAGGGTTCTTTGGTTCTCTGGATTCTGCCTTCTTGAATTCCATATATATATATATATATATATATATATTATTTAATTTATTCTACCATTAAGACGATTCATTACCAATTGTTTCTGAGTTTTTTAATATGGCATACTTTTGAATTAAGGATACTTCATTTATTTTGTTAATGTCTAATAAAAGCAATATGCATGATAATATTTTCTTATTCACATCATTCACAAATTTCTTCTATAATAGCTTGGCCCATAATTTATTTTTATACAGTTTTGGTGTTAATTTTCATTGAAGTCTCACTTTTATTATTCTGAATGTGAGGCAAGTCTTATTTTGTTCTCTAAAGTATCATATGTAGATACTTATTAAATAAAAATGCTTGCTTGCAAGCATGATTTTTTATTTTGTTACAAACATAGTATATTTACCACATCATACACATGTCCTATATAAACCATTGTCATAGACAATGATTTAAGTAAAAACATTTTTAAAAAGTAGTTTTTTCTCTAAAGACAGAACAGTATTAAGTAATTTTCACACTCTAAAAAAATACATTTGTACACTCAATATTAATAGACCATGTCTAATTTTAAAACTTTGATTTTTTTCTAAAATCAATAAAAGAAATATGAAATGTATTCACAATAAAATCATGTCAAGTAGAGTATTTTGAAGTATACACATATGCATAAACAGTCCTGAAGAGGGATTAACTAGAACAACAGAGCTGGAGAGAAATGGAATGCTACAAATTAAAAGCTTAACCTTTTGATGCCTTTTAATCACAGGTCAGTAGTAACCTGATATAACACCTTCATATTACTCTGTAAAAGTTTTGAATGCATTATACTCAACAGACTTGTACTGTTTGTGACAAAGTAGTTCCTGTAATCTACAGACTAAATTACCCTACATATTTGATGACCTTCACATAGGTATTTTGGAAATCCATTCATTAATGATTTTCTTTTTTCCGTGGTTAGAAAAGTTTTGTAACCTCTTGTACAATGGAGTTCATTATTCAGACCTTATGTTATGGTTCATATATTAAATATTCCTGAATTGATTCACATATTAAATGCTTGGTTGAAATAATGATTATAAGAAATAAGAGATAGATGGTCTTATTGTGAAATGCTGGATATTAGAATGTGGTAAACATGTTTTATCATGTAGGAGTGTGTGTGTGTGTGTGTGTGTGTGTGTGTGTGTGTGTGTGTATTTGTGTATGTGTGCATGTGTGTGTTTGTGCGCATGTGTACGTTTGTATGGGTACATTTGTATGTGTGATGTGTGCTTTTTTTATGAAACTATATTTAGGATTAAAAAGATGGATTAGTTGGTAAGAGCACTTTCTGCTAGTTTAGTGGACTATAGTTTGATTACCAGCCCTTCCTGTTGGACAGCTTGAAGCTACTCATTACACCAACTTCAGCGGTTTTGATGTCTTCTTTTGCCCATGATGAAAACACACACACACACACACACACACACACACACACACACACACACACACATAATAAATAAATAAATAAGACAGTGCAGAGTACATTACAAAGGGTAGAGGGAAATAAAGAGCAATACAATGGTAATATCATTCTATATCTCAACTATATTCTCCTTAGAGAAGTACTAGAATGCTCCATAAACTGAAAGTATTTTTTAATGTAAAAAACAGTTCAGTCCAATGAAAAAACAAACTGTAGACTTTTCTTTGAGATACATTGCTCCTAAATTTTTTTCTTATTCTTTTTATGCTTGGGTTCTTCCTAGAGAAGTTTACAAGTTGTTTCAAATATTACACTTATATAACCTCATTTATTTTTTGATGAATATGTGTTCACCTTGAAGGTGAAGGCATATGATGTCCATATTCTTCTCCTTTCTCGTGCTTTAGAAAACAAACAGAATGAAAATTTTGAGAATGGGATGGTTCTTTGTGAAACATTACAAATAACACTTTACATTGCGTATTCATATAGAAATCTAAATAATTTTCTAAAAATATATTTTATTCAGGAACTTTATAGAATGTCATACATTTTAATTAAAGACTTATTTTATATAACATTTATTTAGGAGTGTGTTTTGGGTGTTATTCTCTAAAAGTGGAGAGACTTGTCAAAAGACTCTGAAGGTGTTTGGGTAAACAGTCATTTTCTGTTTTGCAAAAACCATTTCTAGAAAATTCAAGAAATACTCTCAGAAACAAAATTCTCTCTCTCTCTCTCTCTCTCTCTCTCTCTCTCTCTCTCTCTCTCTCTCTCTCTCTCTGTTTAGGCTTTTATTCATAATATAATCCACAATTTGCTTTCTCTCATTCATACTCACAGATGGTTAATTATGATCTAATAAATATGGCATTGAATGTTAATAAATAATTGTTTTAATCTATAATTTACAAATTTTATAATACATTAAAAATAGAAACAGAGACATACTTATCCATTAACTGTGTAAAATATGCAATTTAGCTCACTGTTACTGCAAATTGCAATAATGTTTCCTTAAAACAACAAAAATCCACACCAAGCAGCCAGAGGCACATGACTTAGTCTCTACTAGCAATCAGACTGCATGAAACATACCTGGAGTATGTATGCAGACAGCAAGTCTACACTGAAAATGATATTCTACTTACATGAATGAGAATTAATTTTCTACTTATATCCTAGCTTTTCTCTTATAAAAGTTAAAACACTTTCTAAATGTGCACTTTATACTGAAATAGCATATTTATATTACTGAATAAAGTATAGCCAAGAAAATTATTTATAAAAGAAATGCCATATTGACAAAACTCATAAGAACTTCAGAAAATATAGATCAGTGTCTAAATAACAACTTGCTACAATTTGTAATTTGGTCTGAGTATATTGATAAATTGATGAATGTAGAATGAGAAAAGATGACTGGTTGTTGAATGAATGCTAACTTTATCCTAAAAGAAAAATGACAATGTTTATAAATAAAGTAGGGGATTTGTAACTGTGACAATGACTAAGTTTATAATGGCAAATAATTGGTATTAGTAAAATGCAGAATGCTTTAATTCATTTTAATATGGATTTTGTGCCTCTAAGCCTTACAGTTCTCAGATTTGCCACTTTGTTTCTTGTTCACAAATTCATTCTAGAGATCATGTAATCTAAATAATACTTAATCACAGTAATCAATACTTGGTATGAAGAGCACAATGGGGGAAAATAGCAAGGGAAGGTTCTATGTACTATCTTTTAAATAGCTTTTTAAATAGTATGATGAAATAATATCTCTCCCAATGTCTCAGTTATAGCGACTTCACATACATAGACTAGAGTTTACCATGAGACTGTGCTATTGAAAATTATCAAAATTTATGTCTATCACTATTTCATTGAGTATTCTAAAATTTAATGCAATAAATAGTATTACTTATTATATTTTCTAGAATCTGCACACAATTATTAAAAAAGAAAGGTTATTAGCAATTCTTTCTCATATTTTCTCATAACATTTGAGAAGGCATTAGTTTGTGCCACTGTCATCTGAAGGCTTGACTAGGAATCAGTCAAAAAATAAACAATAATATCAAAACAGATGTTAGAAACAAAGCCACTCTCCTGATTCTTTGGAACCAGAAACTGAGTTTCTTAGTTTCTCCCTTGATTGAACAAAGCACTATTTCATGAGTGTCCTAAGATGGAGACTTGTCGACAAGAAGAGACAGAAGTTAATCATATTGATTCACTCCCAGAAATTGAATAGCATCAACAATAGTATATTTTTCTTTTATTTTAAAACAATATTTATTTTAGTTCAGTGTTCATATTATAACATAGAGAGAGCATTTAAATAGCTATTTTAATGACTAGTGAAAAGTTCTACCAATATTTTTTTTTATGCCAGTACATGAGGAAATCATGAGTGCTGAGTACACAAAAGAGTAGGTAAGTTAAAATGGAGTCTCCTATCTAGTGAATTAAAAGCAATAGGGAAATGCATAGGTCAGGGAGTGTGATTGGTCAGAAAGGATGTCTCTTCCATGAGAAAACAATACTCATTTATGTCTGGAATTCTCAGCAGTGGTATGGAAATGAATTAGTAGCTGGCAAATGGTCTTCTGCTAGTTAGCATATTTTAAGATTGGTTTCATTTATAATATTTTATTTTCCTCATGCTTTCAGTTTTATGTAAATAAGTTAAACCACATTATTGCAATTTCAAACAGATTTCTGAAATGGAAATAGCCCGTGAATGAATGAATACACACACACACACAAACAGACACATTTTCACATTTCTAAATTGCTGATGTCCAGAGTTATACGAGTTTGTGTTTTCATTACTGCTTCTATTTCTATTTTTAGGTTTTAAAAAAAAATTTTTTCATTTCCTTTAACTATTAGTTTTTTCTTGGCTTTCTTTAAGTAATTAATATATTTTCTCTGTTTATGTCCTCCTCAATTTCATTAAGTGGTTTATTTATTACCTCTTTAAAGGTTTCTGTCATTCTCATAAAGTTAGTTTAAGGTTTTTTCTTGTGCTTCAGGTCCCTTTGAATATTCATTGCCTGCTGTATTAAGATGGCTGGACTCTGGTACAGACATATTGCTTTGACTATTGTTGATCATGTTCTTATGTTGGAGTCTAAGCGTCTGTTTTATTGCGATTATACATGTATGTGAGGTTTTGTGGGTTTGTCTTTGTTGAACGGGTCTATTTCAGTTATGTGGCCCTCATAATTGGGTCTGAGGGAACAAAGAGAATGGAGGTCTCTGACCACCTCCCCAGACTTCTGACAGGCATGATAAAAAAGGGCTATCTGTTTCTTGTTGGGAGCTGAGGAAGAGCAAGTTGGGGAAGAAGGCCAGGAGTTGAGGGTCTCTGCAATCAAGAGAAGGCATATACAAGGTGAAGGAGAGCCTGAAGCTGTTATTCTGCTGCAGAATTAGGGGTGCCCCTGAGAACCGGGAAAGCAGAGGGAATCCAGACCACAGTATTTCAAACTTGCTAATGGTGTGACCATTCAATACAATTATTTATATTGTATGATACTCTAACCATAAAATTTCTTTCTTTGGTACTTCATAACTGTAATTTTACTACTGTCATAAATAGTATGGTAAATATCTACGTTTTCAGATGGTCTCAACAACAAACGTGAAAGGGTCAATTTATAAACAAAAATGTTGATGACTCACAAGCTTAAAATAACTAGTCTAAACTGTCATATATATCATTTATATATTTCATAGGACAGTCTTCAAAATTAATGAGTTAGGTAAAATTCAGGACCAGGATTCATGATTATGTCACATGGTGAGGGTATTAAATAAGTTTAAAATAAGTTGTATGGAATTCACAAATAATTTCAAGTCATTAGTGGTTATGTATTTGACTTACCTAACTTAGCCAATTATTGATTTTATACCCATCCTCCAGATATTAGTTAAAAGCAATTTTCCTGAAATATGAGCACTGGAATTGTTATGAACTCTTTTTTAGTTAAATTGTCAAGCTTCAGGACATCTAAGAATCACCACTCCAAAGGAAAGAAAAAATAAGCAAAAGCTCAAGAAACTTCTTTATCTAAGGTTGTTACCAAAATGTTTAAATTATTTCCAAAATACATTTATAGTATTTATTTCATGTGACTAACATTGAGTACTTAAAATAGTATTTTGTTATAAGTAGCAAGCACCAAGAAAAAGTTGTTATTTAATTTTTAGCTTTATTTCTTAAGCTAAATTCCTTATACTAAATTACAATAAGAAAATTTTTACTGTTCTTATTAACATACTAAACATGGTTATGTAAAAAGATTTATTTACATTTATGCTGCAAATTAATAGAATTTCTTTTATACACAATGTTTATAGTTAAACATTCTGAATGTGTAAGACCAATTGTATTTTCCTTGTACAACATATTCAATTTTCATATTGGAATCTCTTAAAATGGACCTAGGTGATATATAGCATGTCCCCAAAACTTTGAGAGTGACTAATAGCCAGCATTTCTTCTGTTCACCCCACTGCCCAGTGATAACGTAGTGATGAATTTTCATGAGGCTTCTTCAGATATTAGGAAAATGGTTTCTCTTAACTTTTATTAAATGCACACTTTACATCAGTTTTTTTAAATATTCAAGAGTCAAATTTATGACTTAACTAAACAACTGTAGTTATTTTGAAAATAATGTGCCTTGTCAAGGACTCACAAATGTGAAATAAAATAAACATGACCTATAAATGCAGATTTTTGGGGAAAAATATGAAAATGAATTAGCATAGTGTTACATCTCAACATTACACATAGTTCATTTTGTAGCCACAATAAATTCTTAGAACAATCTATACACAAACTCACTGAAAAACAAACATATAGACACACAGATATACATATGCACATACACACAAATGCATACACCACACACATACATACATGCATGAACAAAGTATTCTATTTTCACAGCTTAACAGTAAATAAGAATCTTTGAAAAATTAATAAATCCTGTAAGCTTAGTGCCTTACCATTATGATTTTATTATCTCAGTTTTTTCCTTAGGAATATGATTTTCACAGCATGGTCACACATGTCTTTAATCTTAGCATTCACAAGGCAGAGACAGAAGATCCCTGATTATAAGGCCAGCCTGGTCTATAGAGGAAAATTCAAGACATAGAAACCTCATGCCAAGGCAATAACAAACATTTGAAATGTAAATAAAGAAAATATCTGTAAATAAATAAATACAAGAATGTGATAATCACTTCTGTGCACAGGTCCTTCCAAGAGAGAGCTGGTCTCCCAGGAGTGCTCCCACTCCGGGGTGCAGAGGTGTATTTTTCTCACCAATAACTGACCAGAGAGGGACTGGCCAGGAGCACACAGAGTGCGGGAACAAAGGAGCAGTTGGAACAGGATCCTTCAATCTCCATCTGTACCTGGAGCTGAGGGTGTTCCACAGCCCTCTGAACGCAGGTCCTGCCAGAAGAGAGCTGGTCTCCTAGGAGTGATGACAACAGTTTAGAGGCCCACAGGAGGGATAAGGTTCAGCCAGAGACAGCAAGACCAACTAACATCAGAGATAACCAGATGGTGAAAGGCAAGTGGAATAATCTTGCCAAAAGAAATCAAGGCTACTTGCTATAATCAGAACCCAATTCTCCCACCACAGCAAATCCTGGATACCCCAACACACCAGAAAAGCAAGACTTGGATTTAAAATCACATCTCATGATGCTGGTAGAGCACATTAAGAAGGACATAAATACTTCTGCCATCTGGTCTTTTCTGCTCAGGCAGACTCTTGGCTGCTCTGCTCCAATGAAGACAACATCTCCTGATCTATCCTAGAGAACTTGCTTCACTCAGAGAAGTTGATCCATCCTAAAGAACCCACTGTACTCAGAGCAGTTGGGAGTTCACTGCACTCAGAGCAGTGGAGAACCCACTGGACTCGGAACAGTTGCCCAACAGTCTGAAGGCCTCCCAGGAGATCTACTTCATCCAGGGCAACATATCAGAACCCTCTCTGCCCCTGTGAAAAGCCCCACATTGGAAGGCCCCACAGGTGGTCTGCTACAGCCTGGGCTGCAGGTCTACCAAGAGAGCTGAAGCAACTCAGGATTAAAAGAGGCAGACTCCAGACAATCACCCAGACCACCAAGCACCAGGGATATCCAGATGGTGAAAGACAAGCACAAGACCATAAGTAACAGAAGCCAATATACGTGGGTATCATCAGAACACAGTCCTCCCACCACAGCAAGCCCTGAATACAACAACACATCTGAAAATCAGGAAACTGACCTAAAATCCTATCTCATGAAACACACATAGACACGGAAGCTGAATGATGCTCTACTCAATGATAACTTGGTCAAGGAAGAAATAAAGAAGGAAAGACTTTTTAGAATTTAATGAAAATGAAGCCACAACATACCCAAAGTTATGAGACACAATGAAGGGGGAACAAAATACCCATTGGGAGGAGATACAGAGACAAAATATGGTACAGAGACTGAAGGAAAGGCCATCCATAGACTGCCCTGCCTGGGGATCTTTCCCATATATAGTTACCAAACGCAGACACTATTGTGGATAACAACAAGTGCTTGCTTACAGAACCTGATATAAGTGCCTTCCCAAGAAGCTCTGTCAGTGTCTGACAGATACAAAGGATGCTCTCAGCCAACCATTGGACTGAACACAGGTTTCCCAATGGAGGAGCTAGAGAAAGAATCCAAGGAGCTGAAGGGGTTTTCAGCCCTGTAGGAGGAACAACAATATGAACTAACCACTACCCCCAGCATTCCCAGGGGCTAAACCACCAACCAAAGAGTATACATGGAGTTACCCATGGCTCCAGACACATAGGCAGCAGAGGATGGTCTTGTCAAAATTGGCCTGTGAACAAACCTATGCTTCATTCTTTTTTCTTTTTCTTTTCTTTTCTTTTTTTTTTAATTGGATATTTTCTTTATTTACATTTCAAATGTTATCCGTTTTCCTGGTTTGACCAACCCTTGGAAACCTCCTATCCCATCCTCACTCCCCCTGCTTCTATGATGGTACTCACCCATTTGCTAACCCACTCCTGCCTTCTGTTCCTGGCATTCTCCTACACTATGGTATTGAGCCTTCCCAAGACCAAGGACCTGTCCTGCGATTGATGTTCAACAGAGCCATCCTCTGCTACATATGCTACTGGAACCATGAGTCCCTCCGTGTGTATTCTTTAGTTAGTGCTTTAGTTCCTAGGAGCTCTGGGGCATTTGGATGGTTGATATTGTTATTCTTCCAATGTTCTTCAGCTCCTTCAGTCCTTTCCCTAACTCCTCCATTAAGGATCACATCCTTAGTCCAATGGTTGGTTGCAAGCATCCATGTCTGTATTTGCCAGGCTCTGTACATGGGATTGGGTCCCCAGGAGGGACAGTCTCTAGATAGCATTTCCTTCAATCTCTGCTCTACATGTTGTCTCTGTATTTCCTCCTGTCAGTATTTTGTTCTCCCTTATAAGAAGGACTGAAGAATCCAAACTTTGGTCTTCATTCTCCTTGAGATTCATGTGGTTTATGAATTGTATCTTGGGTATTCCAAGCTTTTAGGCTAATATACCCTTATCATTGTGAGAGAAAACAAAGTATGTTCTTTTGTGACTGCATTACCTCCCTCAGGATGATATTTTCTAGTTCTGTCCATTTGCTTATGAAATTCATCAAGCAATCTACAGATTCAATACAATCCCCTAAAAATTCCAACTCAATTCTTCATAGAGTTAGGAAGATCAATTTGCAAATTCATTTGGTATTAAAAAAAATTCCAAGATAGCAAAAATCTATTCTCAACAATAAAAGAAATTCTGGGGGGAAACACCATCTCTGACCGAGCTGTATTATAGAGCAATAGTGATTAAAAACTGCATTGTATTGGTACAGAGACATGCAGGTAGATGAATGGAACAGAACTGATGACCCAGAAATGAACCATCACACCTATGGTCACTTGAATTGTGCTAAACCTATCCAGTGGAAAAAAGACAGCATTTTCAACATATTGTGCTGGTTTAGCTGGCAGTTAGCATGTAGAAGAATGCAAATTGATCCACTCTTATCCCCTTGTACAAAGCTCAAGCCCAAGTGGATCAAGGACTGCCACATAAAATGGATACACTGAAACTAATAGAAGAGAAAGTGGGGGAGGAGCCTCAAACAGGTGGGCACAGGGGACGAGTTCTTTAACTGAATACTATTAGCTTATGCTCTAAGTTCAAGAATTGACAAATGAGACTTCATAAAATTGCAAAGCTTCTGTAAGGCAAAGAACACTGTCAATAGGACAAACTGGCACACAACAGATTGGGAAAAGATCTTTACCAATACTACATCTGATAGAAAACTAATATCCAATACATGCTAAGAACTCAAGAAGTTAGAATCCAGAGAACCAAATAACCCTATTATTTACAGAAGTAAACAAAGAATTTTCAACTGAAGAATACAGAATGGCAGAAAAGTACCTAAAAAATGTTCAACATCCTTCATCATCAGGGAAAAACACATGAAAACAATCTTAAAATTCCACCTTACACCAGTTAGAATGTGTAAGACCAAAATCTCAGGTGACAGCAAATGCTGGCAAGGATGTGAAGAAAGAGGAATACTCCTCTATTGCTGGTTGGATTGTTAGCTAGTAAAACCACTCTGGAAATAAGTTTAGTTGTTCCTCAGAAAATTGGACATAGTACTGAGAACCCAGCTATATCACTCCTGGACATATATCCAGAAGATGCTCCAAAATGTAATAAGGACACATGCTCCACTAAGTTCATAACAGCCCTACTTATAATAGTCTAATAATAAAAGAACCAAGATGTCCTTCAAAATAGGAATGGATACAGATAATGTGGTACATTTACACAATGGAGTACTACTGAGCTATTCATGAATTCATGAAATCCTTAGGCAAATTAATGGAACTAGAAAATATTATCCTGAGTGAAGTAACCTAATCACAAAAGAATAAACATGGTATGTACTCACTGACAAGTGGATATTATTCTAGAAGCTCATAGTACCCAAGATATAATTCACAGACCATATGAAGCTCAAAAAGAAGAAATACCAAAGTTTGGATACTTTAGTCCTTCATAGAAGGGGGAACAAAATACCCGTGGGAGGAAAGACAGAGACAAAGACTGGAGCAGAGGCTGAAGGAAAGGCCATCCAGAGACTGCCCCACCTGGGGACATATCTCATATAG
The DNA here is from genome assembly GCA_036184795.1 of Tokudaia tokunoshimensis. Taxonomy (NCBI): domain Eukaryota; kingdom Metazoa; phylum Chordata; class Mammalia; order Rodentia; family Muridae; genus Tokudaia; species Tokudaia tokunoshimensis. The sequence goes on along the minus strand of BTHU01000012.1, from coordinate 464,040 downwards.
AGTTGCCAAACTCAGACACTATTGTAGAAGCCAACAAGTGTTTGCTGACAGGAGCCTGATATAGCTGTCTCCTGAGAGGCCCTGCCAGTGCTTGATAAATAAAGAGGGGAATGCTCTTATGCAACCATTGAACTGAGCACAAGGTACCCAATGGAAGAGTTAGAGAAAGGACCTAAGGAGTTGAAGGGGTTTATAGCCCTATAGGATGAACAACAATATGAACCAACCAGTACCCTCAGAGCTCCCATGGACTTAATCACTAGTCAAAGAGTACATATGGAAGGACCCATGACTCCAGGCCCAGGTATTGCAAAGGATGGCCTTGTTGGATATCAATGAGAGTTGAGGCCCTTTGACCTGTGAAGGCTCATTGCCCTAGTCTAGGGGAATGCCAGGAAATGGAAGCAGGAGTGAGTAGGTTGGTGAGCACAGGGAAGGAGGATGAAATAGGGGTTTTAGGAAGGGAAACAAAGAAATATCTAATAAAAAATTTAAAATGTAAGAAATTTGTAAGAACAACAAAAATAATTCTCAACTGAGGAATACTGAATGGCTGAAAAGCACCTAAAGAAATGTTAAACATCCTTAGTCATCAGGGAAATACAAATCAAAACAACCCTGAGATTCAACCTCACACCCATTAGATTGGCTAAGTTTAAAAACTCAGATGATAGCAAATCTTGGCGAGGATGTGGAAAAAGAGGAACACTCCTCATCCTTTGTGGGATTGCAAGCTGGAACAACCACTCTCAAAATCAGTCTGGGAGTTGCTCATAAAATTGGACATAGTATTACCTGAGGACCTAGGAATACCACTTCTGGGCATATACACAGAAGATGCTCAAACATGTAATAAGGATACATGCTCCACTATTCATAACAGCCTTATTTATAATAGCCAAAACCTGTAAGAAGCCAGATGTCCCTCAACAGAGGACTGGATACAGAAAATATTGAACATTTACCCAATGGAATACTACTCAGCTATCAAAAACAATGGCTTCATTATTTTAAATTAGTTTTTGATCTGGGAAGACATGAACCATTGTGAGTTGTACCATAGCTGTGCAAGTGGTTCTAGATAGTATCCAGGCTGACCAAGGAAAGCACCAAAACAAAGCAAAACAAACAAAAAACCCCAACCTGTCAGTATTGTATCTCAATAGTATGTTTTCTGATTTGCCTACCAGGTATCCCTGGTCTTTGATAAACCTGGACTCTTCTTGAGGCTGGAAACCAGCATATGGGGGAATGGTCATGACTATTTAAACCACCGTTTACATTACTCTTCTATAAGCTCTTCTTCACTTCTTGCCTCCAGCTTTTTGCCTTAAGTTCCTTACCTGACTTTGATCAATGAGGAAATCTGATATGGAAATATAAGCTGAAATAATAAATCTTTTCCTTCTCAAGTTGCTTTTGGTTATGGTGTTTTATCACAACAAACCTTAAGAGAGTTGGTTTCAGTGTAGTTTAAAAAAAATTGAAACTAACCAAGTTGATTGCTTGAAACAAATATTGTTTAATAATCACTCTATAGAAGTAATATATAATAAACTATAATATATAACCAAGTATTAATATGTACTTTATTGCAGTGCATACACACATGTATGCACATCCATGTCAACTCCAAATAATTAATATATACAGATATATATTTATATCTCAAAAGATATATGTCTAAATATTAAGTAAACATTTGTATATCCCCTATGGAACCCATAAATATGCATTTGTGTGACATGTACACACAAACACAGAAAGAAAGAAGGAGATTGCTTTATCATTATATCCTTTCATCACTGAAATCTCTACTGTTTCAATAGCCATGAAGAGTTGTACCTTATCCTTGCTTGTATTTGCTACTCTGTCATTGAAATTATAGTTCATCTTGTTGTAAGTGTTAGTATTCATTAATTCTTTAGCTGTATTTAGAATCACAAAGATTACATACTTCTGGGTATATCCATGAGAGTAATTCCACTGAAATTTAATTGAAAAGGGGAAACTGGTAGGTAGGAAGCATCATCATGCAGCTTAAAACTCAGATGTAATAAACAATAGAATGTAAATGGTGATTTAAGTGGTCATGACCCCTCCCCCACATGCTGGTTTCCAGCCTCAAGAAGAACCTAGGTTTATCAAAGACTAGGGATATTTGGTAGGCAAATAAAAAAACATACAACTGAGATACAATACTGATAGGCTGGTTTTCTGTTTTGTTTTGTTTTTTTGTTTTGTTTTTTTTTTTTTTTTTGGTGCAATTTGCTTTGGTTTGGTTAGTTTTTTTGTTCATTTTTTTTGTTTTGTTTTGTTTTTTGTTTTTTTGGCATATGAGCCCTTGAACTTGGGACTCAGGGTGCTCACCTAGCCTTGACTCAGCCCAGTCTCATATTGAAATCATACAAGGAAATTGGGTTACACAACTCATATGGGGATAGGTGCAGGTAAATATTTCTCTAATTTTCTGTGCCCACATTTTCTTGTGACACAGAGAAATATAGATTCAGAACAGGAAAAAAAATGGAACTCTGTACTCTCAGACATGAAAATTTTACAGCAAGCACAATTTTTTATATCTCCAGACCACAGTCTCCGGTGAAGTCAGGGGCAGCAGTACTGTGGTTACAGAGTCAGTATCTTTCAGACACATATGAGACAATATGATTTCATAAAAGGGAAAATATGAGGTTATACTACTCTCCCTGCAGTCTTTATAATTTTTGGACCCCATCTTTCTATCTACAAAAACATCCTCACCTAATCTATACGGAGAATTCCTAGGGGGCTGTTACCATTGTCCCTAAACCCAAGGAACCCATTGCTAACTTTCTGGGAAATAGCTGTATATTACTCCATCCTCAGTTTTATGATAAAAATATCCTATTTTTATTATACAGATTTGAGACTAATACCAAGGAAACAGCTGCAGAATTACCCATCTCTGCCTGTGACTCTAAGTTACTTTTTTGAATTAATGAATAGCCTTCACTTAAATATTATTTGTAACATCTAATTTCCAGAGATAAAGCTCCTACTAGATCTTGCCAGGCCACCAAATACCAGTTTAATCAAGGAAGGAAGACGGAGAAGGAACAGTAAATAGATAAAAAGAACAATAAGTGCTAAGAATAATTGCAGAAATGACATCATGAGGAGCTAACACCAAAGCATCAGGCCTAGGAGGCCTGTCAATACTCACACAGGGGCCCACAAGAGGCTGTAGCCTCACACTCTGAAACATGGTACCCCTATCAGGTTTTGTTTCGGTGTCATCAGGGGTCTCAGGCATCTCGAGATTAATGTGGGGTGTCTCCAACACCCAATGACTTATATGTATGAATGATTGGCCCATACACAATAGTACTACTAGAAAGTATAACTGTATTGGAGGAGATGTGGCCTTTTTAGAGGAAGCTTCTCACTCTTCAGGCAAGATTTTGCAATTCTACATGTGCAGGCTATGCCCAGTATGATGTAAACCCACTTTCTTCCTGGCTGCTTTCAGATCAGGATGTAGAAATGTTAGCTCCTCCAGCACCATAGCTGCCTGCACATTGCTATATGCTTCCTACCAAAGCCATGATGATAATGGACTGAACCTCTGAAACTGTAAGCCCAAATTATGCTCTCGTTTATAAGAGTTGACTTGGTCATGGCGCTTCTTCACAGCAATAAAGCCCTAAAAAGGAATCTGTGCCCCAAAATTGCTCCTTCTGCTTCCTATCTCAGATTCAATATAAACAACATATCACCCTCCTGTTCCCCTGGCTTGCTTATTTATTTATTTATTTATTTATTTATTTATTTATTTATTTATTTATTTATAAGTTTTTTATTTACATTCCAAATCATTTCCCCTTTCCAGTTACCTCCCTCCACGAAAGTCCCATAAGCCCCCTTTCCCTCCCTTTTTTCCCCATTCAACCCCCTCTCGCTTCTCTGTCCTGGCGTTCCCCTACATCCAGTCTTTCCAGGACCAGGGATCTCTCCTTCCATCTTCTTGGAAATCTACTGATATGCGAATTGTATCTAGGGTATTCCGAGATTCTGGGTTGCATACCATGTGTGTTCTTTTGTGATTGGGTTACCTCACTAATATGATATTTTCAAGTTCTGACCATTTGCCTAGGAATTTCGTGAATTCATTGTTTTTAATTGCAGAGTAGTATTCCATTGTGTAAATATACCATATCTTCTGAATCCATTTCTCAGTTGAGGGACATCTGGGTTCTTTCCAGCTTCTGGCTATTATAAATAAGGCTGCTATGAACATAGTGGAGCATGTGTCCTTAGTGCATGCAGGTAAAGCCTCTGGGTATATGCCCAGGAGTGGTATAGCCGGATTCTCCAGGAGTGTCATGCCCAGTTTTCTGAGGAACCCCCAGACTGCTTTCCAGACTGGTTGTACCAGCTTGAAATCCCACTAGCAGTGGAGGAGTGTTCCTCTTTCTCCACATCTTTGACAACAACTGAAGTTTCCTGTGTTTTTGATCTTAGCCATTGTGACTGGTGTGAGATGGAATCTAAGAGTTGTTTTGATTTGCATTTCCTTAATGACTAAGGATGATGAACATCTCTTTAGGTGCTTCTCAGTCATTAGATATTCTTCAGGTGAGAACTCTTTCTTTAGCTCTGTACCCCATTTTGTAATAGGGTTACTTGGCTCTCTGGAGTCTAACTTCTTGAGTTCTTTGTATATATTGGATATTAGCCCTCTGTCGGATGTAGGGTTGGTAAAGATCATTTCCCAGTTAGTTGGTTGCCGCTTTGTCTTTTTGACAGTGTCTTTTGCCTTGCAAAATCTTTGTAAATAATGAGGTCCCATTTGTCAGCTCTTGATCTTAGAGCATAAGCTATTGGAGTTCTATTCAGGAAATTCTCCCCTGTGCCCACATGTTCAAGGTTCTTCCCTAGTTTCCTATTAGTTTCAGTGTGTCTGGTTTTATGTGGAGATCCTTGATCCACTTGGAATTGAGCTTAGTGCAAGGAGAAAAGAATGGGTCAATTTGCATTCTTCTGCATGTTGACCTCCAGTTGAGCCAGCACCATTTGTTGAAAAGGCTATCTTTTTTCCACTGGATGGTTTTAGCTCCTTTGTCAAAGATCAAGTGACCATAGGAGTGTGGATTCATTTCTGGGTCTTCAATTCTGTTCCATTGATCTACATGCCTGTCACTGTACCAATATCATGCAGTTTTTAACACTATTGCTCTGTAGTACAGCTTGAGGTCCAGGATATAAATTCCCCCAGAACTTCTTTTACTCTTGAGAATAGTTTGAGCTATCCTGGGTTTTCTGTTATTCCAGATGAATTTTTGAATTTCTCTTTCTAACTCTATGAAGAATTGAGTTGGGATTTTGATGGGGATTGCATTGAATCTGTATATTGCTTTTGGCAAGATGGTCATTTTTACTATATTAATCCTGCCAATCCATGAGCATGGCAGATTTTTCCATCTTCTGAGGTCTTCTTCAATTTCTTTCTTCACAGACTTGAAGTTCTTGTCATACAGATCTTTTACTTGTTTGGTTAGAGTCACACTAAGATACTTTATATGGTTTGTGGTTATCGTGAAGGGTATCATTTCTCTGACTTCTTTCTCAGCTTGCTTATCCTTTGAGTATAGGAAGGCTACTGACTTGCTGGAGTTGATTTTATATCCGGCCACTTTGCTGAAGTTGTTTTTCAGCTGTAGGTGCTCTCTGGTGGAGTTCTTTGGGTTGCTTAAGTATACTATCATATCATCTGCAAAGAGTGATAGTTTGACTTCTTGCTTTCCAATTTGTATCCCTTTGACATCGTTTTGTTGTCTAATTGCTCTAGATAGAACTTCAAGTACTTTTTGAAAAGATATGGAGAGAGAGGGCAGCCTTGTCTAGTCCCTGATTTTAGTGGGATTGATTCAAGTTTCTATCCGTTTAGATTGATGCTGGCTACCGGTTTGCTGAAAATTGCTTTTACTATGTTTAGATATATGCCTCGAATTCCTGATGTTTCCAAGACCTTTAGCATTAAAGGGTGCTGAATTTTGTCAAATGCTTTCTCAGCATCTAATGAGATGACCATGTGCTTTTTTTCTTTGAGATTGTTTATATAGTGGATTACATTGGTGGATTTCCTTATATTGAACCATCCCTGCAACCCTGGGATGAAGGCTACTTGATCGTCGTGAATGATCGTTTTGATGTGTTCTTGGATTTGGTTGGCAAGAATTTTATTGAGCATTTTTGCATCGATATTCATAAGAGAGCTTGGCCTGAAATTCTCTTTCTTTGTCGAATCTTTGTGTGCTTTTGGTATTAGCGTAATTGTGGCTTCGTAGAACGAGTTGGGTAGTGTTCCTTATGTTTCTATTTTGTGAAATAGTTTGAAGAGTATTAGTGTTTGATCTCCTTTGAAGGTCTGATAGAATTCTGCACTAAAACCATCTGGACCAGTGCTTTTTTTGGTCGGGAGACTTCCAATGACGACTTCTATTTCTTCAGGGGTTATAGGACGGTTTAGATGGTCTATTTGATCCTGATTTAATTATGGTATTTGGTATCTGTCAAGGAAATTGTCCATTTCCTCGAGATTTTCTAGTTGTGTTGAATACAGGCTTTTGTAGTAGGATCTGATGATTTTTTGAATTTCCTCAGTTTCTGTTGTTATCTCTCCCTTTTCATTTCTGATTTTAAAAATTTGGATACTGTCTCTGTGCCCTCTAGTTAGTCTGGCTAAGGGCTTATCTATCTTGTTGATTTTCTCAGAGAACCAACTCCTCGTTTTGTTGATTCTTTGCATGGTTTTATTTGTTTCTACTTGATTGATTTCAGCCCTTTGATGATTTCCTGCCTTCTACTCCTCTTTGGTGTATTTGCTTCTTTTTGTTCCAGGGCTTTCAGGTGTGCCATTAAGGTGCTAGTGTATGCTGTCTCCCATTTCTTTTTGGCGGCACTCGGGGCTATGAATTTTCCTCTTAGCACTGCTTTCATTGTGTCCCATAAATTAGGCTATGTTGTGCCTTCATTTTCATTAAATTTCAAGAAGTCTTTGATTTCTTTCTTTATTTCCAACTTGACCAAGTTATCATTGAGTAGACCATTGTTCAGCCTCCATGTGTATGTGGGTTTTCTGTTGTTTTTGTTGCCATTGAAGACCACCGTTATTCCATAGTGATCTGATAGGAGGCATGGGATTATATATATCTGTTGAGTTCTGATTTGTAACCAATTATATGGTCGACTTTGGAGATGGTACCATGAGGTGCTGAGAAGAAGGTGTATCCTTTTGCTCTAGGATGAAATGTTTTATATATATATATGTTTGTTCCATTTGGTCCAAGGCTTCAATTAGATTCACTCTGTCCCTGTTTAGTTTCTGCTTTCCTGAACGATCCATTTCAGAGAGCTGGGTGTTCAAGTCACCCACTATTATTGTGTGAGGTGCAATGTGTGCTTTGAGCTTTAGTAAAGTTTCTTTTACGAATGAGGGTGCCCTTGCATTTGGAGCATAGATATTCAGAATTGAGAGTTCTTGTTGGTGGATTTTTCCCTTGATCAGTATGTAGTGTCCTTCTGTGTCTTTTTTGATGACTTTAGGTTGAAAGTCAACTTTATCTGATATTAGGATGGCTACTCCGGCTCGTTTCTTGGGGCCATTTGCTTGTAAAATTGTTTTCCAGCCTTTTACTCTGAGGTAGTGTTTGTCTTTGACACTGAGGTGCATTTCCTGCATGCAGCAAATTGCTGGGTCCTGTTGACGTATCCAGTCTGTTATTCTGTGTCTTTTTATTGGGGAATTGAGACCATTGATATTAAGAGAGATTAAGGCATAGTGATTATTGCCACCTGTCATTCTTGATGCTATCTTTATGTTTGAGTGGTTATCTACTTTTGGGTTTGATGCAAGAAGGTTAATATCTCATTTTTTTCCATGGTGTTGTTTCTCTCCTTGTTTTGGTGGTTTCCACCTATTATCCTTTGCAGGGCTGGATTTGTGGAAATATATCATGAAAATTTGGTTTTATCATGGAATATCTTGGTCTCTCCATCTATGGTGATTGAGAGTTTTGCTGGGTATACGAGTCTAGGCTGGCATTTGTGTTCTGTTAGAGTCTGCATGAGATCTTCCCAGGATCTTCTGGCTTTCATAATCTCTGGAGAGAAGTCTGATGTGATTCGGATAGGTCTTCCTTTGTATGTTACTTGGCCCTTTTCTCTTACTGCTTTTAATATTCTTTCTTTGTTTAATACATTTGATGTTTTGATTATTATGTGACGGGAGGTATTTCTGTTCTGGTCCAGTCTGTTTGGAGTTCTGTAGGCTTCTTGTACATTCATCAGCATCTCTCTCTTTAGGTTAGGGAAGTTTTCCTCCATAATTTTGTTGAAGATGTTTACTGGCCCTTTAAGTTGCAAATCTTCACTCTCATCTATACCTATAATCCTTAGGTTTGGTCTTCTCATTGGGTCCTGGAGTTCCTGGATGGTTTGGATTACATGCTTTTTGCATTTTGTATTTTCTTTGACTGTTGAGTTGATGCTTTCTACAGTATCTTCAGCACCTGATATTCTTTTTTCCATCTCTTGTATTCTATTGTTGATGTTTGTATCTATGTCTCCTGATTTCTTCCCAAAGTTTTCAATTTCCAAAGTTGTCTCCCTTTGTGATTTCTTAGTTGTTTCTACTTCCTTTTTTAGATCCTGGATGGATTTGCTGAGATCCTTCACTTGTTTGTTTGTATTTTCCTATATTTCTTTAAGGTATTTTTGCATTTCCTATTTCAGGATTTCTGCCTGTTGACCCAAGTTTTCCTGTATTTCTCTAAACGATTTTTGTGTTTCCTCCTTATGGAATTCCATCTGTTTATCCATCATCTCTTGCATTTCTTTAAGCAGTTCTCATGTTTCCTTTGTAAGGGCATCTATCCATTGATTCATTTCTTTAAACAAATTTTGTGTTGCCTCCCTATGGGAATCCATCTGTTGACCCATAATCTTCTGCATTTCTTTATGCAATTTTTGTGATTCCTTTGAAATTTATCTACCCGTTGATTCATTTCTTTAAGTGATTTTTGTGTTGTCTCCTTGTGGGCCTCCATCTGTTGATCCATGTTCTCCTGTATTTCTCTAAGCTTTTTTTGTGTTTCCTTTGTAAGGGCTTCTAAACGTTTATTCATGGTCTCCTGTAATTCTTTATTATATTCATTTGTGTCCTTCTTGTGATCCTCTAATAGCATCATGAGAAGTGATTTTAAATCCAGATCTTGTCTTTCGGGTGTGGTGGGGTATCCAGGACTTGCTGCTGTTGGAGAGTTGGGTTCGGATGGTGCCATATTTCTTTGATTTCTGCTAGTAACATTCCTACGTTTGCCTTTTGCCATCTGGTTACCTCTGATGTTAGTTGATCCTGCTGCCACCGGACCTTCTGTGAGACTGCAAAGCTATTTCTGGCCCCCCTGGATTACCGGGATTCCCCTGGCACCGATTTCTGGGGCCTGCCCTGCTCCTGAGTGACTTTGGAGCCCTCATGTGCCTTGCCCCAAGTGATGTTATATTGGGCAGTCCCTGCACATCCAAAGGCTCAGTGTAGTGGATTCCTGGAGCAGAGGTCGCCAAAGGGAGGCTGGTAGGCTCCCGCCCTCTGCAGGGGTGTGTGATCTCTCCTGGGTGGGAGGAGAGGGCATCCCTCTGCGGGGAAGAAGTCCCACAGCAGGGCTGGCAAGTCGATTACTGCTGACCTGCCCAGCTCTTGGGAGTAGGGTACACACAAGCTGTCTGAGACCCAAGCGATATTATGCCTGTCTGTCTCTGAGCCTGGCAGTCCCAGCTTCCCTGGTGCTGGAGCAAAGATGGTGGAGTGCTCTCCACACTCTCTTGGCAGAGCAGGTCCCCCTTCAGGGGGGATGGCCCACAGCAGAGCTGGCGCCCATAAGACCACAGCTCTGTCCCATTCTCGGGAGCAGATGGAAGCCCCAACAAGTCGTGTCCCAAGCGATGTTATATTGGGGACTAAACTAGCAACCAAAGAGGGACACATGGCTCCAGTTCCTTATGTAGTGGAGGATTACCTTATCTGGCATCAGTGGGAGGAGAGGTCCTTGGTCATGTGAAGGCTTCATGACCCAGCATAGGAGAAAGCTAGGGTGGTGAGGAGGGAGTGTGGATGGGAGCACCTCAGAGAGGCAGGGGGAAAAGGGAGAGGGTTTGTTGTTTGTGGAGGGGAAACTTAGAAGGAGGATAACATTTGAAATTAAATAAAATAACTAGTAAAAAATAGCTAAATTTCATATAAAAAATAAAAACAGAATAAATAGCCTCAAAGTGCTTTGAACATTGAGAAAGAGATTTAGTCCATTAAGTAGTCTTCATTGCCTTTGAATATTAAACTAATTACATCAACTATACTGTCTTAGAGTTCAACTACTATGAAAAATATTAAATGGTACATATAAATTATTCAATAAAGAAGATATTATGCTCTAAAGAAAAATTCTATCATCCAGCTACACCCTATTGAATAAAGCACTACAGATTTTATTCTTTAGACTTTATGTTTATTTGTGTATGTGTGTATTTGTGTTTGTGTTTGTTTATGCATGTGGGTTTATTGTTATGTGTGTCAAATATGGAAAAGTCAGAGCATAATTTATTTATTTTTTATTTTTTTTATTTTTGTCTTTGTTCTCTGTATGTGTATCAAGATGGTACACAGATCATCAAGCTAACATGACAAATGCTCTTCCAGTGAGTTATGATGGAAGGGCCCAGTTTCTTTTTGTTTAATCATTAATGAAATTAGTTATGTATCTAAACAATAAATTTGATCATTTTAATAATGAAATGTTACATATTTAAAAAGAACAGCCTGATGATAAAATAATAAAATTCACTTTTAAATCTTTTTTTTCTGTATTTTTTATTTACATTCCGAATGATTTCCCCTTTCATGGTTCCTCCCTACCTGAAAGTCCCATAAGCCCTCTTCCCTCTGGCTGTTCCCCAATCAACCCTCTATCAGTTTCCTGTTCTGGCATTTCCCTACATCCAGTCTTTCCAGGACCAGGGGTCTCTCCTTCCGTCTTCTAGGAAATCATTGATATGTGAATTGGGTCTTGAGTATTCTGAGTTTCTTGGTTAATACCCTCTTATCAGTGACTGCATACCATGTGTGTTCTTTTGTGATTGGGTTACCTCACTAAGGATGATATTTTCCAATTCTGACCATTTGCCTAAGAATTTCGTGAATTCTTTGATTTTAATTGCAGAGTAGTATTCTATTATTAGGCCCCAATATTTGCTCCTGTGACTGAGCAGACAGGTGCAGACAGGTATGCAGGGTACACTCGAGTGTAAGATCACTTGGGACACAGACTATCAAGGCCCCACCTTCACCCAGGAGCTGGCAGCACTGCCACAGTCGTCTGTGCACCTATCCTACTAGGGGACATCTGCTCTGCAGGGAATCCTGTGGTTAGAGGTGAGGCCACCATCTTCGCTCCTGCAACTGAGTGAGCTATTACAGCCAGGAATACAGAGAACTCCTGAGTGTAATATGACTTGGGACTCTGACCACCAGGGCCCTACCTGCTCTCAGGAGCTGGGCAGCACCACAACCATCTGTGCACCTACCCTTCCAGGGGACATATGCCTTGCAGGGAGTCCCATGGTTAGAGGGAGTTCTATGTTTAGAGGTGAGGCTGCCATCTTTGCTCCTGTAGCTGAGCAGAGAGGTCCAGCCAGGTACACAGAGAACACCCGAGTGTAAGACCACTTGGGACATGGTGCTCCAGGGCTTCACCTGCACCTAGGAACTGAGCAGCCCAACAGCACTCTATGCCAGGGGAAAGCCGGTTACCCAGGGGTACTGAGAGGCTTGCAGGCACACAGCAGGGACAAGCACCAGTCAGTGACAGCAGGACCAACTTACACCAGAGATAACCAGATGGCAAAAGGCAATTACATAGGAACATTACTAACAGAAATCAAGGCAATATGGCAACACTGGAACCCAATTTTCCCACAACAACAAGTCCTGGATACCCCAACACACAAGAAAAGCAAGATTTGGATTTAAAATCACGACTCATGCTGCTGATAGAAGGCTTCAAGAAGGACATAAATAACTCCCTTAAAGAAATACAGGAAAACACAAGTAAACAGGGAGAAGCCCTTAAAGAACTACAGGAAAACACAACAAAACTGGTGAAGGAATTGAACAAAATCATCCAGGATCTAAAAATGAAGGTAAAAACAATAAAGAAATCACAAATGGAACAACTCTGGACATAGAAAACCTAGGAAAGAAGTCAGGAGTCATGGATCCAAGCATCAACAACAGAATACAAGAGATAGAAGAGAGACTCTCAGATGCAGAAGATACCATAGAAAGCATTGACACAACAGTCAAAGAAAATGCAAAATGCAAAAATCTCCTGACCCAGAACATCCAGGAAATCCAAGAGAAATTGAGAAGACCAAACCTAAGGATTATAGATATAGAAGAGAGTGAATGAAGATTTCCAACTTAAAGGGCCGGTAAAAGTCTCTGACAAAACTATAGAAGAAAACTTCCCTAACCTAAAGAAAGAGATGCCTACGAACATACAAGAAGCCTACAGAACTCCGAATAGATTTGACCAGAAAAGAAATTCCTCCTATCACATAATAATTAAAACACCAAACGTATTAAACAAAGAAAGAATATTAAAAGGGAAAAAGGTCAAGTAACATATAAATGTAGACCTATCAGAATTACACCACACTTCTCATCAGAGACTATGAAAGCCAGAATATCCTAGGCAGATGTCATACAGACCCTAAGGGAACACAAATGCCAACCCAGGAAATCTTTCAATTACCATAGATGGAAAAACCAGGGTATTTCATGAAAAAAACAAATGTATACAATATCTTTCCACAAATCCAGTCCTTCAAATAATAATGAATGCAAATCACCAACAAAAGGAGGAAAACTACACACCAGATAAAACAAGAAATTAATCTTCTTTCAACAAACCCAAAAAAAGATAACTACACAAACATAAATATTACATCAAAAATAGCAAGAAGCAACAATCACTATTCCTTAATATCTCTTAGCATCAATGGACTCAATTCCCAAATAAAAAGACATAGACGAACAGACTGGATATGTAAACAGGACCCAACATTTTCTGCATATAGGAAACGCATCTCAATGTCAAAGACATGCACTACCTCAGAGTAAAAGGCTGGAAAACAATATTCCAAGCAAGTGGTACCAGGAAACAAGATGGTGTAGCCATTCTAATATCCAATAAGACAGACTTTCAACCAAAATTTTCAAAAAGACACGGAAGAACATTTTACACTCTTCAAAGGAAAAATCTATCAAGAAGAACTCTTAATTCTGACCATTTATGATCCAAATACAAGGGAAACCTCATTCATAAAAGAAACCTACTAAAGCTTAAAGCACATATTGCACCTCACACAATAATTGTGGGTGACTTCAACACCCCAGTCTCCTCAATGGACAGATCAGGGAAACACAAACTAAACAGAGACAGAGTGAAACTAACAGAAGTTTTGGACAAAATGGATTTAATAGATATCTATAGAAGATTTCATCATAAGTCAAAAGAATATACCTTCTTCTCAGCACCTCATGGTACCTTCTCCAAAATTGATCATATAATTGGTCACAAAACAGACCTCAACAGATACAAGATGATTGAACTAATACCCTGCCTCCTATCAGATCACAATTGAGTAAGGGTTGTCTTCAATAGCAACAAAAACAACAGAAAGTGCACATACACATGGAAATGGAACAATGCTCTACTCAATGATACCTTGGCCAGGGAAGAAATAAGGAAAGAAATCAAAGACTTTTTTAGAATTGAATGAAAATGAAGGCACAACATACCCTAATTTATGGGACACAATGAAAGTAATGCTAAGAGGAAAACTCATAGCTCTGAGTACCTCCAAAATGAGCTAGAGAGAGAATACAGGAGCAGCTTAAAAGCACACTTGAAAGCTTTAGAAAAGAAAGAAGTTAATTCACTGAAGAGGAGTAGAAGGCAGGAAATCATCAACTCAGGGCCCAAAAATCAACCAAGCAGAAATAAAAAAGAACTATACAAGAATCAACAAAATCAGTAGCTGCTTTTTGAGAAAATCAACAAGATAGATAAACCTTTAGCCAGACTAACCAGATGGCACAGACACATTATCCCAATTAACTAAATCAGAAATGAAAAAGGAGATATAACACCAGAATCTGAGGAAATTCAAAAAAATCTTCAGATACTACTACAAAAGCCTATATTCAACACAACTGGAAAATCTGGATGAAATGAACAATTTCCTACACAGATACCAAATATCAATGTTAAATCAAGACCAGATAGACCATCTAAACAGTCCCAAAACCGCTAAAGAAATAGAATTGGTCATTGACAGTCTCCTAACCAAAAAAAAGCATAGGACCAGATGGTTTTAGTGCAGAAATCTATCAGACCTTCAAAGATGACCTAGCATCAATACTCTTCAAACTATTCCACAAAATAGAAACAAAATAACACTACAAAACTCATTCTATGAAGCCATAATTTCGCTGATACCAAAACCACACAAAGTCCAACAAAGCCAGAGAATTTCAGACTACTTTGCTTTGTGAATATCGATGCAAAATTACTCAGTAAAATTCTTGCCAACCAAATCCAAGAACACATCAAAGCGATCATTCACCATGATCAAGTAGGCTTCTTCTCAGGGATGCAGGGATGGTTCAATATATGGAAATCCAACAATGTAATCTCAAAGAAAAAAACCACATTTTTTAATGTGGTTTCATTAGATGCTGAAAAAGCATTTGACAAAATTCAGCAACCTTTCATGTTAAAAGTCTTAGAAAGAATAGGAATTCAAAGTCCATATCTAAACATAATAAAAGCAGTATACAGCAAAAAAGTAGCCAACATCAAACTAAATGGAGAGAAACTTGAAGAAATCCTACTAAAATCAGGGAGTAGACAAGGCTGCCCTCATTCTCCATATTTATTCAATATAGTACTTGAAGTTCTAGCTAGAGCAATTAGACAACAAAAGGAGGTAAAACCGATACAAACTGGAAAGAAAGAAGTCAAATTATCACTATTTGCAGATAATATGTTCGTATACTTAAGCGAGCCAAAAAACTCCACCAGAGAACTCCTATAGCTGATAAACAACTTCAGCAAAGTGGCCAGATATAAAATTAACTCAAACAATTCAGTATCCTTCCTATACTCCAAGGATAAATAGACTGAGAAAGAAATTAAGGAAAAGACACTCTTCACAATAGCTACAAACAATATAAAGTATGTTGATGTGACTCTAACAAAAGAAGTGACAAAGTTTATGAAAAGAACTTCAGTCTTGAACAAAGAAATCAAAGACCTCAGAAGATTGAAAAACCTTCCATGCTTGTGGATTGACAGGATTAATATAATAAAAATGGCCATCTTGCCAAAATCAATATACAGATTCAATGTAATCCCCATTAAAATCCCAACTCAATTCTTCATAGAGTTAGAAAGAGCAATTTTCAAATTCATTTGGAATAACAAAAAACTCAGGATAGCTAAAACTATTCTCAACAGTAAAAGAACTTCTGGGGGAATCAGTATTACATACCTCAAGCAGTACTACAGAGTAATAGTGTCAAAAACTGTAAGGTCTTGGTACAGTGACAGGCAGCTAGATCAATGGAATAGAATTGAAGAACCAAAAATGAACCCATACATATAGGGTCCCTTGATCTTGGAGAAAGGAGCTAAAACTATGCAGTGGAAAAAAGATAGCATTTTTAACAAATGGTGCTGGTTCAACTGGCAGCTAGGCTGCAGAAGAATGCAAATCCATTCTTATCTCCTTGTATAAGTGGATCAAGGACCTCCACATAAAAGCAGACACAATGAAACTAATAGAAAAGAAACTGGGGAAGAACCTTGAGTACATGGGTACAGGGGAAGCTCTTGGATGACTGAGTAGTTCTCACCTTTAAGTCCCTGTATAGGATTTATATACAGTTTTGGGGGTGTTTTAGGGTTTGGCAGCAGGTACTTCTCATTGGCTTGAACTGAGAGCTTGGGGAAACCTTATATGCATGTGGGAAGGCTTGGTGCTCCTCTTATGAGACTGGTAGCCACACACCTCTCCTGTAGGGGCCTGTTGTGGCTGTCACTGCAACAGGAGTCAGAGGACCAGGGGGCGTGACCAAACTTCTTCCATCCTACCAGGTCACCAGGTTCAAGATTAGTGCTCAACCAGGGACCAGGCTGTCTGTGCTCGACCAGGAACTGAGCTGTCTGTGCATGTGATCTGACACAATGATACTGCCTAAATATAACCTGAACAAAGATGACAGCAACATACTTAGTAAATATGGGTTATGCAGGTCATATATGATATATATCCTTACAATTATATGTTCATGAGAAAATGAATTGCTGTGTAAACAGGCCATGAATCCAAAAGAGATAAGAAAGGAATAAATTAGTGGGCTAAGAAGTAAGAAAGGGAGAAGAGAAATATAATTAAATCATAATCTCAAAAGAAATATATTTTCTAAGAACTACATAATGAGCCAGTCAAGAAAAAGTGTGCTCTAAAACTATACATAAAGTAGAACACTAAAAAATAATTTAAAATGTATTGTATAAATGATTGTTTACTTAGAATGAAACAAAATTGTGAAGTTTACAGTAGATAGGAGAAATAAATTTGTCTTATATTTTTGGTATCGTCTATACACTGTACCACTACGTGCACAATTAGAATGCTCTTATTTAGTGAGTAATATTCCATTATATGAATATGTTATATTTTACTTACAAATGTATCTGAATATTGCCAAATACAGGGATTATTGTTTTTCTAAGCAGAACTGTCCAATAACTTGAGAATTTTATTTCAAATATTTGTAAATATAACTAGATTTAAATGGCCATCTCCCAGGTAATTCTGAACATGGCCTTTAAAAAATAAACAAGAGCTGCACAGGGCAGGAGCACACCAGCCTCCCCTTGGCGACCTCTGCTCCGGGGATCAACTGCACTGAGCATCCAGGTACCCATGGCCTCCCCAATATAACATCGCTTGGGACACAGCCTGTTGGGCTTCCATCTGCGCCCAAGAGCGGGGCAGCTCTGCGGTCCTCTGGGCGTCAGCTCTGCTGTGGGCCATCTGCCCTGCAGAGTGATCAGCCCCAAGAGAGTGCAGAGTGCACTCCACCATCTTTGCTCCAACAAAAGGGCAACAAGGACCTCCAGAAACAGGGACACTCAAGCGTAATATCACTTGGGTCTCAGCCAGCTTGTGTGCTCCCTGCTCCCAAGAGCTGGGCAGGTCTGCAGTCACCTATGCACCAGCTCTGCTGTGGGATATCTGCCCTGCAGAGGGACTCACCTCCCCCCCCCAGGACTGGGAGAGAGTGCACACAGACGTTGGTGACCTCTGCTCTAGGGATCAAGTACGCTGAGCTTTGGATGTGCAGGGATTCCGCAATATAACATCACTTGGGGCAAGGCACATTAGGACTCCAAAGTAACTCAGGAGCAGGGCAGGCCCCAGCAATCAGTGCCAGGAGAATCCCGGTAATCCTGGGGGGGGGGAAGAAATAGCCTTGCAGGACCACAGGAGGTCCAAACTACATCTAATGACAGCAGGACCAATTAACACCAGAGGTAACCAGATGGCAAAAGGCAAATGTAGGAATGTTACTAACAGAAATCAAAGTAATACAGCACCATCCAAACCCAACTCTCCAACAGCAGCAAGTCCTGGATACCCCATCACATCCGAAAGGCAAGATCTGGATTAAAAATCACTTCTCAGGATGCTATTAGAGGATTTCAAGAAGGACAAAAATACATCTCATAAAGAAATACAGGAGAACATCAATCACTGGGTAGAAGCCCTTACAAAGAAAACACAAAAATCGCTTAGAGAAATGCAGGAGAATATGGGTCAACAGATGGAGGCCCATAGGGAGGCAATACAAAAATCAGTTAAAGAAATGAATCAACGGGTAGATGCCCTTACAAAGGAAACACAAGAATTGCTTAAAGAAATGCAGGAGATGAAGGATCAACAGATGGAAGCCAATTAGGAAGAAACACAAAAATCCCTTAGAGAAATACCGGAGAACTTGGGTCAACAGGCAGAAATCCTGAAAGAGGAAATGGACAAATATCTTAAAGAAATACAGGAAAATACAAACAAACAAATAAAGAATCTGAGCAAATCCATCCAGGATCTAAAAAAGGAAGTAGAAACAACTAAGAAATCACAAAGGGAGACAACTTTGGAGATAGAAAACCTTAAGAAGAAATCAGGAGTTATAGATGCAAACATCAACAATAGAATACAAGAGATGGAAGAAAGAATATCAGGTGCTGAAGATACCATAGAAAGCATCGACTCAACAGTCAAAGAAAATGCAAAATGCAAAAAAAAAGTGTAACCCAAAACATCCAGGAAATCCAGGACCCAATGAGAAGACCAAACCTAAGGATTATAGGTATAGATGAGAGTGAAGATTTGCAACTTAAAGGGCCAGTAAATATCTTCAACAATATTATGGAGGAAAATTTCCCGAACCTAAAGAGGGAGATGTTGATGAATGTACAAGAAGCCTACAGAACTCCAAACAGACTGGACCAGAACAGAAATACCTCCCATCACATAATAATCAAAACACTAAATGTACTAAACAAAGAAAGAATATTAAAAGCAGTAAGGGGAAAAGGCCAAGTAACATATAAAGGAAGACCTGTCTGAATCACATCAGACTTCTCACCAGAGACTAGGAAAGCCAGAAGATCCTGGGCAGATCTCATGCAGACTCTAACAGAACACAAATGCCAGCCTAGACTACTATACCTAGCAAAACTCTCATTCACCATAGATGGAGAGACAAATATATTCCATGATAAAAACAAATTTATACAATATCTTTCCACAAACCAGGCCTACAAAGGATAATACCTGGAAATCGCCAATGCAAGGAGAGAAACTACACCCTGGAAAAAAACGAGATAGTAAACTTCTTTCATCAAACCCAAAAGTAGAGAAGCACTCAACCATAAAGAAAGCATCAAGAATAGCAGGTGGTAAGAATCACTATTCATTAATCTCTCTTAATATCAATGTTCTCAATTCCCCAATAAAAAGACATAGACTAACATACTAGATACATACAAACAGGACCCAACATTTTGCTGCCTGCAGGAAACAAACATCAGTGTCAAACACAAACATTAGCTCAGAGCAAAAGGCTGGAAAACAATCTTACAAGCAAAATTTCCCAGGAAATGAGCCAGAGTAGCCATCCTAATATCACATAAAATTGACTTTCAACCTAAAGTCATCAAAAATGACACAGAAGGACACTATGTACTGATCAAAGTAAAAATCCACCAAAAAGAACTCTCAATTCTGAATATCTATGCTCTCAATGCAAGGGAACCCACATTCGTAAAAGAAATTTTACTAATGCTCAAAGCACACATCGCACCTCACACAGTAATAGTGGGTGACTTCAACACACAGCTCTCTGAAATGGATCATTCAGGAAAGCAGAAAATAACAGGGACACAGTGAATCTAACTGAAGACTTGGAACAAATGGAACTATAAGATATATATAGAACATTTCATCTCAAAGCAAAATAATATACCTTCTTCTCAGCACCTCATGGTACGTTCTCCAAAATCAACCATATAATTGATCACAAAACAGACCTCAACAGATATAAGAAGATCGAACTAATCCCATGCCTCCTATCAGAACACTATGGAATAAGGGTGGTCTTCAATAGCCAAAAAAAAAAAAACCAGAAAGTTCACATACACATGGAAACTGAACAATGCTCTACTCAATGATAACTTGGTCAAGGAAGGAATACAGAAAGAAATCAAAGACTTTTTAAAATTTAATGAAAATGAAGGCACAACATACCCTAATTTATGGGACACAATGAAAGCAGGGCTAAGAGGAAAATTCATAGCCCTGAGTGCCTCCAAAAAGAAATGGGAGACAGCATACACTAGTAGCTTAATGGCATATCAAAGCCCTGGAACAAAAAGAAGCAAATACACCCAAGAGGAGTAAAAGGCAGGAAATCATCAAACTCAGGGCTGAAATCAATCAAGTAGAAACAAATAAAACCATACAAAGGATCAACAAAATGAGGAGTTGGTTCTTTGAGAAAATCAACAAGATAGATAAGCCCTTAGCCAGACTAGCCAGAGGGCACAGAGACAGTATCCAAACTAACAAAATCAGAAACGAAAAGGGAGAGATAACAACAGAAACTGAGGAAATTAAAAAAATCATCAGATCCTACTACAAAAGTCTGTATTCAACACAACTAGAAAATCTCGAGGAAATGGACAATTTCCTAGACAGATAGCAAATATCATAATTAAATCAGGATCAAATAGACCATCTAAACCGTCCTATAACCCCTGAAGAAATAGAAGTGGTCATTGGAAGTCTTCCAAACAAGAAAAGCACAGGTCCAGACAGTTTTAGTGCAGACCTTCAAAGAAGACCTAACACCAATACTCTTCAAACTATTCCACAAAATAGAAAGAGAAGGAAGACTACCCAACTCATTCTATGAAGCCACAATTAAGCAAATATCAAAATCACACAAAGATCTTACAAAGAAAGAGAATCTAGGCCATCTCTCTTATGAATATCGATGCAAATATACTCAATAAAATTCTTATCAACTGAATCCAAGAACACATCAAAATGATCATTCACCACGATCAAGTAGGCTTCATTCCAGGGATGCAGGGATGGTTCAATATAAGGAAGTCCATCAATGTAATCCACTATATAAACAATCTGAAAGGAAAAAACCACATGGTCATTTCACTAAATGCAGAGAAAGCGTTTGACAAAATTCAACATCCTTTCATGTTAAATGTCTTGGAAAAATGAGGAATTTGAGGCCCATATCGAAACATATTAAAAGCAATTTACAGCAAACTGGTAGCCAACATCAATTTAAATGGAGAGAAACATGAAGAAATCCCACTAAAATCAGGGACTAGACAAGGCAGCCCTCTATCTCCATATCTTTTCAATATAGTACTTGAAGTTCTAGCTAAAGCAATTAGACAACAAAAGGAGCTCAAAGGGATACAAATTGGAAAGGAAGAAGTCAAACTATCACTATTTGCAGATGATATGATAGTATACCTAAGCGACCCAAAGAACTCCACCAGAGAACTCCTACAGCTGATAAACAACTTCAGCAAAGAAGCCAGATAAAAAATCAAGTCAAGCAAGTCAGTAGCCTTCCTATAGTCAAAGGATAAGTAGGCTGATAAAGAAATTAACGAAATGATACCCTTCATGATAGCCACAAACAATATAAAGTATCTTGGTGTGACTCTAACCAAACAAGTGAAAGATCTGTATGACAAGAACTTCAAGTCTCTGAAGAAAGAAATTGAAGAAGACCTCAGAAGATGGAAAAATCTTTCGTGTTCATGGATTGGCAGGATTAATATAGTAAAAATGACCATCTTACCAAAAGTAATATACAGATTCAATGCAATCCCCATCAAAACCGCTATGCAATTCTTCATTGAGTTAGAAAGAGCAATTCAAAAATTAATCAGGAATAACAGAAAACCCAGGATAGCTAAAACTATGCTCAAGAGTAAAAGAATGTCTGCAGGAATCAGTATTCCGGACCTCAAGCTGTACTACAGAGCAATAGTGTTAAAAATTGCATGGTATTGGTACTGTGACAGGCATGTAGATCAATGGAACAGAATTGAAGACCCAGAAATGAATCCACACTCCTATGGTCTCTTGATCTTTGACAAAGGAGCTAAAACCATCCAGTGGAAAAAAAGATAGCCTTTTCAACAAATGTTGCTGGATTACTGGAGGTCAACATGCAGAAGAATGCAAATTGATCCAATCCTATCTCCTTGCACTAAACTCAATTCCAAGTGGATCGAGGACATCCACATAAAACCAGACACACTGAAACTAATAGAAAGGAAATTTGGGAAGAACCTTGAACATATTTGCGCATGGGAGAATTTCTTGAACACAACTCCAATAGCTTATGTTCTAAGATCAAGAATCGACTAATGGGACCTCATAAAATTAGAAAGTTTCTGTAAGGTAAAAGCACTGTCAAAAGGACAAAGCGACAACCAACAAACTGGGAAATGATCTTTACCAACCCTACATCAGACAGAGGGCTTATATCCAATATATACAAAGAACTCAACAAGTTAGTCTCCAGAGAGCCAAGTAACCCTATTAAAAACTGGGGTACAGAGCTAAACAAAGAGTTCTCACCTGAAGAATATCTAATGGCTGAGAAGTACATAAAGAGATGTTCATCATCCTTAGTCATTAGGGAAATGCAAATCAAAACAACCCTGAGATTCCATCTCACATCAGTCAGAATGGCTAAGATTAAAAACACAGGAGACAGCCATTGTTGGCTAGGATTTGGAGAAAGAGGAACACTCCTCCACTGCTGGTGGGATTGCAAGCTGGTACAACCACTCTGGAAAGCAGTCTGGCGGTTCCTCAGAAAACTGGGCATGACACCCCAGAGGATCCTCTTTTGCCACTCCTGGGCATATACCCAGAGGCTTCCTCTGCATGCAATAAGGACACATGCTCCACTATGTTTATAGCAGCCTTATTTATAATAGCCAGAAGCTGGAAAGAACCCAGATGTCCCTCAATGGAGGAATGGATTCAGAAGATGTGGTATATTTACACAATGGAATACTATTCTGCAATTAACAACAATGAATTCACAAAACTCCTAAGCAAGTTGTCAGAACTGGAAAATATCATCCTTAGTTAGGTAGCCCAATGACAAAGGAACACACATGGTATGCAGTCACTGATAAGGGAATATTAACCCAGAATCTCAGAATACCCTAGTCACAATTCACATATCAATATATTTTCAAGAAGATGGAAGGAGAGACCCCTGGTCCTGGAAAGACTGGATGTAGGAGAATGCCAGGACAGAGAAGTGAGAGGCGGTTTAATGGGGAACAGATGGAGGGAAGGGGGCTTTGGGGACTTTCGGGAAGGGAGGAAATGGTAAAGGGGAAATGATTTGGAATGTAAATAAAAAAACTTAGAAAATAAAAAAAAAACTGAACAAGAGAACTAATTTCTCCTCTAATTGCTCCAAAGCTTGCAATTTTCTTTTAAAATATATTTTTATAGGTGCTTAGTAAATATGAAATTTATATTATTATTTGTCAACAGGTTTTTAAATAAAACATAAAATATACACTCCTTCAAAGGAAAGACAAGTATCAAAGGACCTTCAGTTAAAATCACTGTAAGTAGCTTCTCAATTAGAGATGAAGTTTCAAGATTCCTCTCAACTCTGTTGAAAATTTCTTTTTTTTTAATTTTTTTATTTTATTTTCTATATTCTTTATTTACATTCCAAATGATTTCCCCTTTCCCAGTTCCCCCCTCCCCGAAAGTCCCATAAGCCCTCTTCCCTTCCCCTGATCCCCATTTGTCTAAAATTTCATGAATTCATTGTTTTTAATTGCTGAGTAGTAGTCCATTGTGTAAATATACATGGAAAATATCTCTGAAAAATTGAAAAAATATATAGAAAAACACGTTAAGTTTGACTATTTTATGGAAAAATTATACAGATAAAATGGTAGGTATAAAAATATTCCTAAGTTGATTGAAAGTGGAATTATAAACATTTTCTGATAAAATTGAAAATCTACAAGGAAAATATTTCTGATAAAACTCAAGAAATATATAGAAAAACACATTAAAACTGACTATTTCATGAAAAATTATACAGATAAGATAGTAGTCATAAAAATATTCCTAAATTGATTGAAAGTAGAAGTAAAAGCATTTTCTGATAAAATTGAAGATTTACATGTAAAATATCTCTGATAGATTGAAGGAATTTATAAAAATAAATTGGTAGAAATTAAAATATTCCTAAATTGATTGAAAGTAGAATTATAAACATTTTCTGATAAAATTGAAGATTTACTTGGAAAATATTACTGATAAAATTGAAAAAAATATATGGAAAAACATTCAATTTGAAAATTTCAACTGGCTTTATCTTATGCTTGTGATTTTGTTCTGAGTTCATGTGCATGACCACCTTGTGCTTTTCACAGATTAAGTATTCAGTCTTTCATCTCATCTTATGGCTTCTGCATTATTTCTCCTCCCTATTTTATGCTCTTGCCTAAACATTGGGCAGAGTGGAGATGCAGGTAATGTTTTGGGGTAGTGGTTGGTGGTTGAGAAAATTATATTCACTTCTCTTTAGGTATATGGTGACCAGTACATCCCTCATGTCTCAGTGGATGAAATCACATCTATGAGTTTTTGTGCAATAATAATTGGACCCAGTAAATTGAAAACATATTTCAAAATATATAAAAGAAATCATAATGTTAAGAGGAATATATGGCTATGGGCCCTGAAAGAAACTGAACTGAAGAGTGAATGAGAATATGATTATTGTATATTTTATATATGAACAAAATAGTCTTAGGTCAACACAGATACACAGTTCTCATTCTATGTTCTTTTTTTTTTAATTTTCTATATTTTTTATTTACATTACCAATGATTTCTCCTTTCCCGGTTCCCCCCCTCCCTGAAAGTCCCATAAGCCCTCTTCCCTCCCCCTGTTCCCTATTCAACTCCCTCCTGCTTCTCTGTCCTGGTATTCCCCTACACGGCTACATCCAGTCTTTCCAGGACCAGGGGTCACTCCTTCCTCCTTCTTGGAAATCAATTGATATGTGAATTGTGTTTTGGGTATTCCAAGCTTCTGAGTTAATATCCCCTCATCAGTGACTGCATGCCATATGTGTTCTTCTGTGATTGGGTTACCTCACTAAGGATGATATTTTCCAGTTCTGACTCCCGGAGGACCTTGTTATACCACTCCTGGGCATATACCCAGAGGCCTCCCTGGCATGCAATAAGGACAAATGTTCCAATATGTTCATAGCAGCCTTATTTATAATAGCCAGAAGCTGGAAAGAACCCAGATGTCCCTCAACAGAGGAATGAATACAGAAGCTGTGGTATATTTAGACAATGGAATACTACTCTGCAATTAAAAACAATGAATTTATGAAATTCTTAGGCAAATGGACAGAACTGAAAAATATCATTCTATGTTCATAGTATCCCAAATGAGCCCCCAAGTTATATGTTAGTATGTTAATGGACAAGCATGATAGAATATATGCATATATAAATATTTTGCCATTTTATTTAATCCATAAGAGAAATAAGTTATAAAACTATAGAGTCATATAAAAATATTAAATATATTTTGACAGGAGAAAGAGTCAATTTGGTGTAGAGTATATGTTGACAATATAGGACATTTTCAAAAGGCAAAGCTATTCATGAGACCGAACAATTAATGAAAAAAAAATCATCCAAGTGTAAAAATTGAATGGAGAATGCATAGTGAAGCCTAAGATTGTTATCTTAGTTACTTTCTATGGCTGTGATAAATCACGATGACCAGTTGCTCACAGAGTCCTCTGGATCAAACTGAGTTGTCCTGAATAGTGGACTATCCCAGGGTGACCTCCATTCTGGTCCCACCTTCATCAGGCCTTCTGAGCCTGATACAGTTAAGCTTCCCTTTTCCCACCCATCTTCCTGTTCAGTGCCTCTTCTGGGCATTCCAAACTGTCCTGAGCAGACAGATAGTCAAGGAGGACATTTATATTCTCACCACCTCTCTGCCAATATACATCAGATCTGTGGCTCACAAATGATATAGACCTGCAAGTCCAGAAGCATACAACCCAAAGATCCCTATCCAAACCAGCCATGCCAAACCAGGACCATTGAGGTTAACACCCATCTCGAAACCTGCTATATTAAGAATGCCCAGGGAACACAGCCATTCTGGTAACTAAAGGTCTATGAAAAAACACAATGACAAAAGCAAAGACCACACCTTTAGAGAAGACCCTTTTACAGCAAGCCCTGGATATACTAACACAATCAAAGCACAAAAAAATAACTTTAAATTCAACCTTATAAAGATGATAGAGGCATAGAGAAGCCTTTAAAGAGGAAATGAATAAATATTTCAAAGAAATACAGAACAATACAAACAAACAGGTAGAGGTTCTTAAAGAAGAAACAAATAAACCACATAAAGATATACAGAAAACTACAATGAAACAGGTGAAAGAAATAAAACTGTGCAAGACATGAAAAAGGAAATAGAAGTAATAAAGAAAACACAAACTGGGAATTCTAGAATGAAAAACCTAGAGAAGAGGACAGGAACAATATATGCAAGCAGCACCAACAGTATATAGGAAAAGGAAGAAATAATCTCAGGTGAAGAAGATACAATAGAAGAAATTGATTCATCAGTCAAATTTTCATGGTACAAAGCATCCAGGAAATCTGTGATTTTTGGATCTAACCCAAAAATAAGAGGAATAGAAGATGGTGAAGAGTCCCAGCTCCAAGGTTGAGAAATTATTTTCATCAAAATCTTAGAAACAAAATTTTCCCAACCTAAAGACAGAAATGCCTATAAATACACAAGAAGCATATAGAATACAAATTATACTGGATCACAAAAGAAAATACTCACATCACATAATAATCAAACACAAAATCAATAGAACAAGGACATTATAATAAAAGCAGCAAGGGAAAGGGTAGGTTATATAAAAAGTTAAATTTATCAGAATTATACCCAGATTCTCAACAGAGATGCTTAAAGTAAGAAGAGCCTGTATATATACCTTGCAACTTCTAAAACACCACAGATGCCAATCTAGATTATTATACACAGAAAAACTCTCAATCACATAAATGGAGAAAACAAGATACTTAAATAAAAAGTAGTTCAAATAATATCTATTTAAATGACCATCCCTATAGAAAATACTTGAAGGAAAACTCTGACCCAACAAGGATAGCTACATACAAGAAAACACAGGAAATAAAGCCATATCAGCAAAATCAAGGGAAACATACACACACACACACACACACACACACACTTACCACATACACATTTACCACATACACATACACACATACCCACTAATACCACCAACATCAAAATAAGAGGGAATAACAATTACTGGTTATTAATATCTCTCAATATCAATGACCTCAATTCCCCAATAAAACATCACAGACAAACAGAATGTATGTGAAAACAGGATGCATAATTCTGCAGTATACAAGAAACACACTTCAGTAATAAAGATAGACAGAAACATTACCTCAGAGTAAAGTACACATTGCAGCAATACAGACAGATATAGTCATTACCTCAGAGTAAAAGGGTCGCAAAAAGGTTTTCCAAGTAAATGAACCCAAGTAGCAAGTTGGAGTAGCCATTCATATATCTAATAAAATAGACTTTCAACCAAAATTAATAAGAAGAGACAGCTACATACTCATCAGAGGAAAAAAATCTTTTATGATAATATATTAAATCTGAACTTCTGTGCTTCAAACACAAAGGCACCTACTTTTGTAAAAAAGAAAAAAAAAAGATTTTTTGAGACATGGTTTCTCTGTGTAGCTCTGGCTTTCCTGGAACTCACTCTGTAGACCAGGCTGGCCTCAAACTCAGAAATCCACCTGCCTCTGCCTCCCAAGTGCTAGGATTAAAGGTGTACGCCACCACTGCCTGGTTTAAAGAAAAAAAATCTAAACCTTAAATCACACCTCTAACACTACATATTCATACTGGGAGACTCCAATATCCTATTCTTACAAGTTGAAAGTTCATCCAGGCAAAAATTAAATAGAGACATAATGAAGCTAGCAAATGTTATAAATGAAATGGAACTGATAGATATCCATAGAATACACCTAAATGAAAATGACTATAACTTCCTTTCAGTACATCATGGAATCTTCCCTAAAATTGACTCTATAGTCAGTTATAAAGCAAGTCTTAACAGATACAAAAATCTTGAAATAATGCCTCATATCTTGTTGAATCACCACGGATTAAATCTGGACATTAATATCAACAAAAGCAGTAGGAAGTATATATGCTCATGGAAATTGAGCAACTCTTTATTGAATCTCCACTAGGTAATGAAGGAATAAAGAAAGAAAGAAAGAAGAGAGAGAGAGAGAGAGAGAGAGAGAGAGAGAGAGAGAGAGAAGAAAGAAAGAAAGAAAAAAGAAAGAAAGATTGAAGACTTTCTAGAATTCAATGAAAATGAAGATAAAGTATACCCAAATCCATGAGCCACAATGAAAGCAGTGCTAAGCTGAAATTTCATAGCAGCAGTGGATTTATAGAGAAATTACAAAGTTCTCATACCAGCAATTTAAAAGTATACTTGAAAATTCTAGGAAAAAGAAAGACAAAAAAGCATGTTCCCAAAAAATGAAGAATGAAGGAAATGATCAAAATCAGGGATGAAAACAATAAAATAGAAACATAGAAAACAATAAAAAGAATCAATGAAACCAAGAAGTGATTCTTTGAGAATATCAACAAGATGAACAAATCCTTAACCAAACTAAGACAAAGACAGAGAGACAGTATCCAGATAAACAAAATCACAATTAGAAAGACAGACAAAACAACAGACACCAAAGAAATTAACAGAATCATTAGTTCTTACTTCAAAAGTCTGCCCTCCATAAAAATGGAAAATCTTAACAAAACAAATTATTTTTACCAAAGTCAAATGAAGATCAGGTAAACTATTTAAACAGCCCTATAATTCCTAAAGCAATAGAAGTAGTCATTAAAATTTCATAACCAAATTAAGCCCAGTGCCAGATGGTTTTGGTGCAGAATTTTACCAGACATTCACAGAATAGATAATACCAATACTCCTCAAACATTTCCACAAAATAGAAGCAGAAAGAACACTGCTAAAGTCATTCTGTAAAGCTACAGTCAACATGATACCTAAAGACTCGACAAGGAAAGAACTTCAAACTTATTTTTCTTATAAACAGTAATGCAAAAATACTCAAAAAAATTCCCAAACTGAATCTCGGACTATATAAATAGTATCATCTATCATGATCAAGTAGGCTTCATCCAATGGTTGCAGGGAAGGTTCAATATGCAAAATTCCATCACTGTAATTCACCTTCTTAAATAACTGAAAGAAAAAAATTACATGACTATAATTTTAGATGCTGAAAAATCCTTTGACAAAATCCAACACCACTTCCTCTTACATCTTTAGACACATCAGGAATACAAAGCACATACCTAAACATAATCAAAGAAATATATATCAAGCCAAGAACCAACATCAAGATAAATGGAGAGAAACTTACAGCAATTCCACTAAAATTAGGGACAAGAAAAGTCTGCCTACTTGCTTCCTATCTATTTAATATAGTTCTATCCAGAGCAATAAGGCAAGTAATGAGGATTAAGTGTATAAAAACTGAAAAAGAAGTCACACTATTGCTATTTGGGGATGACATGACTATATATATATATATGACTCCAAAAATACTACCAGCAAACTTCTACAACTGATAAATTGCGTCTTCAAAGTGACTGGGTACAAAGAAATCAGTAGTGCTTTTCTATAAAAAATGATAAAATGATTTGAGTAGATATTAGGGAAATCATATCTTTACAATAGCCACAAATTATATAAAATATCTTGTAACTCTAACCAAACAAATGAAAGACCTGAATGAGAACTTCAACATTCTTAAGAAAAAATTGAAGAAGAGATCCAAAGATGGGAAGATTTGCTATGTTCCCAAATAGGTAAGATTAACATAGTGAAAATGGCCATCTAACCAAAAGCAACCTTACAGATTCATTGTAATTCTGACCAAAATTCTAACACAATTTTTGTAGACCTTGAAAAGGCAATTCTCACCTTTATATTGGAAAGATAAAATAAACAACAACAACAAAAAACATGATATCCAAAACAATTCTGAACAATAAAAGAACATCAGGAGAAATCACCATCCCTGACCTCATGCTACAATACAGATTAATCGTAATAAAACTGACATGGTATTGGTACAAAAACAGACACACTGGTTAATTGATTGAGTTGAAGCCCATAAATAAACCCATACACCTATGAACAATAGATTTTTGATAAAGAAACAAAAATCAACGAATGCTTCCTCAGCAATTGGTGCTGGTCAAACAGGATGTCTATATATAGAAGAATGCAAATAAAATCATATTTGCCACCCTGTATAAAACTTAATTTCCAAGTGGATCAAGAACCTCAACATAAAACAGGACACACTAAATCTCATAAAAGGGAAAGTGGGAAATAACCTTGAATGCATTGGTTTAGGAGAGTTTCCTGAATAGAATTCCAGTGGCTCAGGCTCTACAATCAAAAATAAATGGGACCTCATGAAACTGATAAGATTCTTTAAGGCAAAGGACATTGTCAATAAAACAAAAAAACAGATTGGGAAAGAAATTTTACCAACCC
This sequence comes from Tokudaia tokunoshimensis, assembly GCA_036184795.1. Lineage (NCBI taxonomy): Eukaryota > Metazoa > Chordata > Mammalia > Rodentia > Muridae > Tokudaia > Tokudaia tokunoshimensis. The sequence continues at coordinate 433,543 of BTHU01000012.1, read as the reverse complement.
TATATCTGACAGAGAGTTAACATCTCTAATGGCTAGGAATATTCAAAGTCCCTAGTCATTAGTGGGATGAAAATCAAAACATCTCTGAGATTCCATCATACACCCATCAGAATGTGATAGCATATGTGGTGAGGATGTGCAACAAGGAGAACACTTTTCCTTTGCTGGTTGGAGTTTAAACTTATAGAGTCACTTCAGAAATCAAGTTGGTAGTTTCTCTGAAAACTTGGAATAATTTTACCTCAAGACTGAGCTATACCACTCCATGATGTGGGACCTTAATGAGACTTGTGGCCACGCCGCAGGTTCTAGCCTGACTCCGCCTAGGCAGTCACCTGCCTGCATCTACTCTCTCCCTGCCTCCTGGTTACCTGACCACCCAACTTACTATAAATAACACCCCTCAGCGCGTGCTCTCTCTCTCTCTCTCTCTCCCACTTCTTATCTCCCGGCCCTCCTCTTTGTCTATCTCTCTGTCTCTCCATTTTTCTCCCCTTTCCACGTGGTCATGATTTTTAGCTATTTTCTCCTCTTCCTTTGTCTTTTTATCTCTTCTCTCTTTCTATTTTCTTAATAATAAAACATCAAAGATATGGGTCTCCTCTTATTAAACTCGCCATACGGAGCTGGCCGCGCAGTCTGTGAGTACAGGTAACAGGCAGAGAAATCCACACCATAATGGCTCCGCCTTCTGCGTGACATTTCTCGCATATGATAAAATATTATAAAAATATGATAAAAATGGCCGGCCCCTAGAACCTTTAAACTCCAGGTGGGGCAGCCCTCAGCCCCAACAATAAAAAGGACAGCTGCTCCCATAGAAGCCTTATGGGTGTCCAGCATCTCAGAAGGCTCCTATCCAAAAATAACCATTAAAATAGAAAATAAACCATTCAAATGCCTTATTGATACTGGAGCAGATAGGACAATTTTAAGGCAACAAGAGATCCCACGTGACTGGCAGCTTGTCCCCGGGCCCCAGCTCATAGGCATAGGGGGTACCTCTCTGCCTTTGTCACTAAACAGGCTTACAAGTGGGAAGACCCAGACGGGGCTACCGGCCTTATACGCCCCCTGGTGGCTCAAGTAGCCACCAATCTTCTAGGAAGAGATATCTTACAAGCTTTAGATGTGATACTTACCACCCAACCAAAAGGGGACTGCATTACAATAAAAGACATTACCTATAAAGAGAACACCCAAAGAGACCCTAAAACCCCTCCAAATCACCCCCAATTCTAGGGGCCACTGTCAGATTTAAAACTCCCTGCCTTGATTGGCTCTCTGAAGAAGCCATCTGGGTCCCACAGTGTCCTCTATCAAGGGAGAAGCTTAGCGCCCTCACACAGCTGGTAGAAGGACAGCTGTTGCTACAACATCTCTGCCCCTCCCGCAGTCCATGGAACACCCCTGTGTTTGCTATAAAAAGACCTCAGGGGGATGGAGATTATTACAAGATCTAAGGGCAATTAACAAGATGATGCGAGTCTGAGGATCTCCACAAAGAGGGCTACCCCACATCTCAGCCATCCCTGCCAATGTTCCCCTGTTAGCAATAGACATAAAAGATTGTTTTTTTCCATCCCTCTCCACCCCAGAGATTGTGACTGCTTTGCATTCTCAGTACCCCCCATTAAAAACTCTGGCCCTGCCTCACGATATGAATGGACTGTCCTCCCACAGGGAATGGCTAACAGTCCAACCATTTGTCAGGAGGCTGTAGCCACCACATTAAAACCCTATATAGACAAAGGACTCCATGTCTACCATTCCATGGATGACATACTAGTGTGGGGGAACTTAAGGACCAGCTAGTACCTTCCCTTTCTGTCCTAGGATTCAAAATAGCTCCTCACAGAATCCAAATTATTCTGCCCATTACATTCTTAGGGACAGAGTTCTCCCTTACCTTAATACGCCCACTCAAACCTACCCTTTCCTTCCCTCAAAAATTAACGCTTGCCTCCCTCCAGAGCTTTCTGGGCAACCTCAATTGGCTTTGACCCTGGCTCCCCCTTCCCAAAAGCACCCTTCAACCCCTCTTCAACCTACTGAGAGGAGATAAAAGCCCCTCCTCTCCAGGAACACTATCCCCAGAGGTAGTGCAGGCCCTAAATTCTGTCAATGTAGCCCTAAAAGATATGACTCTTGCTAGGTATGACCCAACAAAACCCATATAGCTCCTTATCTTTAACTCCTCCCCTACACCTGTGGGAGCCCTTTACCAACCTCAGGGAGTGCTAGAATGGCTCCACATTCCGATAGGTAGTACACCCCGAATTTTAAATGAGGTGGATATACTAGCTGACATGATTAAAAATGGCAGAGATAGAGCCCTACAAACCTTAGGAAAAGAGCCTGACATTCTTGTCACCCCCTTCTCCCTCTCTGACATTCAGTGGCTAATAAAACATCACTCCCACATTGCCATAAGCTTGATAGGATTCCCAGGACAAATTGACAACCACTATCCCAATGAAAAATGGGCCTCTGCCCTCCCCCTTTTGCGATGGTTACCTCCCAAACTATTCTCAAAAGGGCCCATAGCGGGAGCCCCTTCAATATTTACCGATGGGGAGAAGAGGGGAGCTGCAACAATAATATACTACTTTTCTGAGGATGAACCCCCTATCCTCCAATTCAAAGAGCTGCCCCATCACTCCCCCCAATATAAGGAACTATATGCCATCTATTTAGCTCTAAAAGGAGTCAAGGGCCCCCTTAACCTCTTTTCAGACAGTGTATAGGCTGTCAATTTGCTCCCCTGGTTGTCAAGATCCTTCATCAAACTAGACGCCAACCCACTTTCCCCTCTACTCATACAGGTCTCCACCCTCCTACAGGAAAGAGATTCCCCCATCTATATCCATCATGTCCGATCCCACAGTCCCCTGCCAGGTCCCATATCTGAGGGAAATGCGCTTGCTGATCAAACCGCTTCAACAGAGACATTCATAGCCTCCACAGGACAAGCAGATCAATTTCACACACACACACACACACACATAAATCTAAAGGGGCTTCATGCCTGCTCCCCTCACATCTCTCTTGCTCAACTCCAAAGGATAATAAAGACATGCTCCTCTTGTATATCCCTCATTACCACCACAGCTTTACAAATTATGGGCACCAATCCCCAAGGCCTTAAGTCCAGTGCCTTATGGCAGATTGATGTCACTCATATTCCCCAATTCGGCAGACAGAAATATGTTTTCATCACCATAGATACATATTCACATTTCATATGGGCTACAGCCCAAACAAGTGAAAACTCAAAAAGTTTGATTCACCATATGCTCTCTACATTAGCTATCATGGGCATTCCTCAACAAATAAAGACAGACAATGGCCCTGCCTTTACTAGTGCTCAATTCAAAACCTTTTGCAGAAATTGTCCATCATATGGGAATTCCCCACAACCCCCAGGGCCAAGGAATAGTAGAAAGAACATATCAAACCCTAAAGACCCAGCTCCTAAAGCAAAAGGCAACCACCTATCCCCCTAATGTTCAATTAATGATGGCTCTGACTACCCTAAACATGTTTAACGTCTACAAAGACTCCAAACATCCTCGTATCTCCCTCCATTGGCATACACCAAAATTAACACCCCCTATCCTAGTACAATGGCGAGATCCTTTTGGATGGAATTTGGAAGGGACCAGACCCCCTCCTTACAACTGGGAGGGGTTTTGCTTGTATCTTTCCAGAGGATCAGCCTAAGCCTCTCTGGGTTCCTGCCAGAAATGTCTGACATCACCCCACCATACAAGAAGATGGCCTGCCTCTTGTTGACAGATCAGGGACAGGAGAAGCGGAGGAGGAGACAGAGGAAACACCACGCCCAGAGGAATAAGATCTCCTGGAAGGACATCTATGACCTGGTGACTAAGGCCCAGGCCATGTGCCCTCCACAAGCCCCCCTATCTTCTATTCTTTTGGCTGTTTTTGTTATTCTTCATGCTAACTCTGCTACTGCTCAGACCCTCCTTAGCATTCCTAACACCTACCAATGGAGATTCTACGTTAGAGAAACCTACAATGGACAGAACAAGGTTATCAGGACCCAGGACTGCCCACTTGAAGGATGCCGAACCAGGATTGAGATCCCTCTACATCCAGATTCCATCTCCACTATCCCCAGCCCCTTTCTCTGCTTTCCTTACGGAAACACAGGTGAATGTCTCCAGGTCTCTACATATGGAGGCTGCAGATACTGGAGTTGCAGAATGGAATCCACCAATCGTGGCAGCACCATGTTCATCAACCTTAACACTCATTTTCAGCTTTCCATCAATGACCCATGGAATGAATGCTGGCGGACCGGAGTCATGGGTAAACTTTACCCCAATGGCTATGTCAGATACCCAGTTGCTGACCAGCACATCTCCCGTAAGCTTGTTACTGCCCCCAAATCAGCCTTTACCCACGCTGACATTATCCAACAGGAAAATCAGTCTCAGAAGGAGCTACGATCTACCCTCTCCTGGCTACAATACATCTAATATGCAGCTGACCTCTTTCACTTAACAAACCACCCCAACTCCTCCCAATGCTTTTTCTGTGCTTCTCTCTCCTGACCTTTATTAGCAGCTGTTCCTATTAATACTTCCCTTCATGACTTCCATGGAACCCTACCCTTGAGGAAGGCACAAGACATCCCTCTCTTTGACCTAACCCCCCACTCTTTGCCTCATAGGGTCCTCCTCAAAACCCCATCTTACATGCAACCATGACATCACCATTACCAAACCAAAATGTGTTAACCCTCTTACCCTCCTCTGGTGCAAGGGCACTACAGGTGTCTGTATTGACCCCCCCTCTTCAAGATTTCTGCACCCCCATGATAATTATCCCCCAGGTTTACCTCTACGAACCTGAAGAACTCGCCTTACAGATGGGAGAAAGCCAAAGGAAGAGAGAGATCTTCATCCCTCTGCTCATCGGACTGGGCCTTGCTGTCTCATTGGGTGTGACAGGAGCTGCTGGAGCAACCCTTGCTCAAACGCAGCATCTGGCTTCCAAGACAAGCTTGACCAGGCAATGGCTTCCACTACAGACAGCCTTGCATCTCTTCAACGCCAGATAACCTCCTTAGCAGGAGTTGCTCTCCAAAACCGGACAGCCCTGGACTTACTGACTGCTGAACAGGGAGGGACTTGTGTTTTGTTGGGGGAGGAATGTTGCTTTTATGTCAATGAATCTGGGCTAGTGGAACAAGATATAAAAACCCTCAAAAAACTCCAGGGAAATCTCCGGACATGCTATAACCCCAGCACCCTCACCCCTTGGTACTCTAACCCCTTGGCAACATGGGTCCTTCCCCTCTTTGGCTCCATTCTAGCCATTGGAGCCCTACTTCTCTTAGCACCCTGTCTCATTCAGTTTTTGAAGCAGCAGATGAGTAGCATTGCAAAGATCACCACCAATCAGGTCATGGTTCAGTATCAAGCTGTTTCTAGCATAGGAGACAGTCCTCCTTTATAAAAAAGCAAAATGAGGAGTTGTCGGGAGATGGTCTGTGCACAGGAAGCCTGGTTCTTAGGTAGAGCAAAGACTTTGAACCCCGGGACCTGGTAGGGAGTGGCTTCTATTTATAAACTTGTGGGCGGAGCTTCCACCTGCATGGGACTGGAGGAGTTCAGTCACCGCCCCCTGGAACCTAGTTCCTGGCGCAGTTGCAGCCCCCAGGAGAGATGTGTGGCTACCAATCACGTAGTTGCAGCCCCAAGCCTTCCCCACATGTAAATAAGGTTTTCCCAAACTCTCAATCCAAGCCAATGAGAAGTACCTGCTGCCAAACCCCGGAGCATCCCCAAATCATATATAAATCCCAACCTGCATCCTATAGAACAATAAAGGGTGTTTGAAGATTACTCTGTCATCTGGGAGATTTTATCACAGAGCTGTAACACACAGGAAGAGGTTCTCTCTCCTGAAACACTGTCAGCCGCTCCATCATAACCTTTCCTGGCTAGGTCACCTTCGCCAGCCTCAGACCGGATCAGGCATGGAGCAGTGTGGGCAAACCCCCGCACCTGCTTTCTGGGCCTCTGCACAGAGGCCCACAGCCAGAGACAGCAACCGGCGACAACAACAGCGAGGCAGGCAGCAAGAACCGCCCCCTCCGCCGGAACCGTCGCACCAGCTTTCAGCAGGGCCTCTGCATGGAAGCCCACACATGACTATTCACAAAAGATGCTCCAGCATCACACAAAGACACTTGGTCAGCTATATTCATGATATCCAGGAATTAGAACTAACCTAGATCTCGGTCAAGTGAAGAATGGATTAAAAAATAAAGTGCGGTACATCTGCACAATGGAATACTATTCAATTATTAAAAACATCATGAATGTTGTAGGCAAATGGATGCAAGATGAGAATTATCATGAGCAGGTTAACCCAGTTATAAAAGAATATGCAGGGTGTGTATTCAGTTATAAGTAAATATTAGTTAACCTAGAACATTGCAGAATCCACAAAGGAATGCAGCCTACTTGATTGTCCTCATTGGCTCATGCAGCTAACTTTTTTATACAACACGAAAACACACGTCCAAGGATAGCACAACTTACAGTTGCTGGTCTCTCTCACATTAATTATTTATCTAAAAAATGCCACATAAATTCACCTAAAATTCAGTAAGATGAAAGTTTTCTCAATTGAGATTCCTCCCTCTTCCTAGATAACCTTAACTTGTCTCAAAAGAATGCTGCATATAATCACTTTTATTAGTTGCTCAATGAGAATTTGCAAGTATTTAAGCAAAACAAACAAAACTAAAACAAATAAATGTTAATAATAATGAGTTAGAGGTAAAGAGATCAGTATATATATATTTTATATTTCATATTCAAACTACATATTACATGTCATTACATATTATATACTGGATATTAAATGCTATATGTAGCACATGTGTTTTTATATATTACATACTATATGCTGCATATTAAATATTATGCGTAACACATGTTTTATGCATATTTGTAAATTTAATTGAATGTAATTGAATGAATATATACACACACGCAAATATATGTACAATATACATACATATTGCATTAGAAAACTCTTAAAATAAATGAACTTGAGTAGAAAGTGATTAAAGGCGTGTGACACTACTGCTTGGCTTTAAACTTTTAATTTTAATAATTATTTTGAGAATTCCATATTTGAGTTCTCTATCTACAGTATCCTAGCCTCTTTACCCTATGAAATACCTCTAATATTATTTCTTCTTACTCTCAAGTTTCTAACCTCTTTTTCTTTAAATATTTTTGTTTTACACACACACACACACAAGAACACATGAGTACACAAATATACATATCCTAATGAGCCCATTTAGCATTGATTGTACATATATGTATTTAGCCCTGACAATTTTGTTCAGATAATCTATCACAGGGTTCATTTCTGGAGAAAACTTACTGTGCCACTTCCAGCAGACATTGAGTGCTGTGGGACCTTACAAGAATTTTCCAGTCCACATTAGCATGTCAATTGGTATTGTCCTTCTGCAAGTCATGAAGATATTAATTTTTTAAATACCTTTTCTTAATAAATGAATGCTGATACTTGGGAAAGTACATGATTCTAGTATTGGGGATACATATTTAAGATAATCCATGAAGTTAGAAAGTCAAGCTGGAAGTATTATGTAATCTCACACCACTCTTTGCATATGCCTGATGCACATGAAAGTTTGTGAAGAATCTCATCATGAGCAAATAATAGAACAAGTACGTACAACCTAAAACAAAACATTGGTGATACATAGGATTATAAATCTTTTAAAAATTATCACTGAATCCATACATATTCAATAAATAAGACATGACATATAATATTAAAGATAAAATCTCCAATATAAAAAAATGAATATATATCTGCAATTCATCTCAGTGCAGGGAAAATAAAACTTCCCCGTAGTAAAGGATGAGTTGAATATGCTGATACATATTTTTATTATTATGTGTACCTGGGTTTACATTTGTGTACGAGTGTAGGCACATACTAAGAAGCTCATATGGTATTCAGAAGACAACTTTCAGGAATTGATTCTATACATTTTCCCCGGGGTCTGATAAATTAACAGGGGTCTCAGGCATGCAAGGCTAGAATTTTTATGGTCTAAAGCATTTCATATCATTTTAACAGAGCATACATTTGAAAAAGATTAAGAATAAAAAGAATATTTTTTATTTCTATATTTTTATTTACATTCCCAATGATTTCCCCTTTCCCGGTTCCCCCCTCCCTGAAAGTCCCATAAGCCGTCTTCCCTCCCCCAGTTCCCCATTCAACCCCCTCCTGCTTCTCTGTCCTGGCATTCCCCTACACTGCTACAGCCAGTCTTTCCAGGACCAGGGGTCTCTCCTTCCTTCTTCTTGAAAATCAATTGATATGTGAATTGTGTCTTCGGTATTCTGAGATTCTGGGTTAATATCCCCTTATCAGTGACTGCATGCCATGTGTGTTCTTTTGAGATTGGGTTACCTCACTAAGGATGATATTTTCCAGTTCTGACCATTTGCCTAGGAATTTCATGAATTCATTGTTTTTAATTGCAGAGTAGTATTCCATTGTGTAAATATATCACATCTTCTGTATCCATTCCTCTGTTGAGGGACATCTGGGTTCTTTCCAGCTTCTGGTTATCATAAATAAGGCTGCTATGAACATAGTGGAGCAAGTTTCCTTATTGCATGCAGTGGAAGACTCTGGGTATATGCCCAGGAGTGGTATAACAGGATCCTCTAGTAGTGTCATGCCCAATTTTCTGAGGAACCGCCAGACTGCTTTCCAGAGTGGTTGTACCAGATTGCAATCCCACCAGCAGTGGAGGAGTGTTCCTCTTTCTCCACATCCTCGCCAACAATGGCTGTCTCCTGTGTTTTGATCTTTGCCATTCTGACTGGTGTGAGGTGGAATCTCAGGGTTGTTTTGATTTGCATTTCCCTAATGACTAAGGATGTTGAACAATTTTTTAGGTGCTTCTCAGCCATTTGATATTCTTCAGGTGATTTATGCTTCAAAGTATTAAAAATATGAAGTTGTTAGAATAAATATTTGATGCTTTAAATCTGTTGAAAAATAATTTGAGTTTTCCAAAAACATGGAAGTAGTATATATTATTTCAAATGAACCTTGAGAATTAATATGTTTCACATTTGGACAGATAAATCCAGATATATGAAATGAGTGAGACAGTGGTTTTCAAAATTAATTCATCATATACTTATGACATATTGTTGTTTATTAGCAGTGCATTTATACATAAAATTGTGCTGACTTTATTGAAAGAAGTATGAATCTTCTATGTGTCTCTGTTTTCTAGGGTTTTTGTCCTTTTATAGAACAAAACTTCTGCAAATAAACTGATCACTCTCTGATCTGGGGGTCATTTAGCAGTTCTTTGAGTTTTCTCTCTCTCAAGAGTACCAAAATAGAAGTTGCATCCAGGTTTTATTAAAGGTATAGAAATAAAGTGGTGATAACGAAAATAAAATTGCATGTGAATCAACTTTTCCAAAACATTTAAAAAATCCAACTACACCTAAACTGAATTCATATATTCTCTCATTCTCTACACACAAAGTAGAAAACTCTGCCTTTGCTGTATTCATTGAATATTCCTCCAGACAAATTTAAAAATAATGAGGTACCCAAAGGAAGATGAATGCCAAATATTTGATTTTAATTTAATACAGGCTAGTATTCATTTTCATAATTACTAAGATAGTTTGACAGAAAAATGTTTCAAATATTGGAGGACCTTTCTAAGATGCTACCTGGTATTCAGAAGTAGTAGTATCATGAAAATAGTATGCTTAGTGTGGTGGTTTGTTTATGTTCGTCCCAGGGAGTGGCACTATTAAAAGGTGTGGCCTTGTTGAAGAAAGTGTGTCATTGTGGGGTTGGGCTTAGAGATCTTCCTCCTGGATGCCTGAGGATGCCCAGTCTGTTCCTGGCTTCCTTTGGATAAAGATGTAGAACCCTCAGCTCCTCTGCACCATGCCTGCCTGGATACTTTCATGTTTCTGCCTTGATGGCAATGACTGAACCTCTGAATCTATAAGCGAGCCTCAATTAAATGTTGCCTTTTATAAAACTTGCATTGGTCATGGTGTCTGTTCACAAAAGTAAAACCCTAATTAATACACTTAGGAACATTATTCTGTGCTGTAAGTTTATAAAAGAATTTTAATCGTTTTTATGCTATATACATTATAGTTTTTCATAGATATAAATGAATTCTAAGTGAACAATTATAAATATTAACTGAATAATAGGTTGATTTTATGTGAGGGATAGCAGTTTCTAGAGCAACATCCATTTTCTTTTTCATAAAATACTATATGATATATATATATATGCATATATATGCATATCATAAGCTTATAAATAGCTGGTAATCTTGATTTAGAAATAGCAAAAAATAAAATGTTTTTCTACTTCTATTTTTTAAAGTTTCATATCATTTTACAAGCTTTACTTTTAAAATAACAATAAATTGAAGATGTGCCAACCCTTGTCAATAATTTCTGGGGTGGCATAACTGGTTAGTTTAGGTCATAGACATTTGCTTTTCAATGAAATTGAGAAGTATTGTTGAAAGTGAAGAACAGTAAGGAAGAGGAAGTAGGGAAGAGAGGAAAGTCTAAACTGAAAAGGAAATTGTAGGAATCAACACAGGTGTATTAATTAGGTCGGCATATGGAATGAAGCTATTTCCTGTTCACAGCTTGAGATCAGATATGTCTGAAGAAGAAAATGCAGAAAACTGTAGATTATACATAATAAATTATTACATTTTCAATACAAATGACTTAGTCATAATCTTCTTTGTGTTCATTATTTATCTACAGTGTAAAAGAATGAAGAAGAAAACATCAATACTAACCATTTTAAGCAAACATTCGTACATATCTTTATTTCTAAAGATTAGTATATGATAATTTTCAGGATGATATTCTAAAATCAGTGACTATAGCAATAGATGGTTCACAATGGAGTTCATATCCTATACTTGGTATTTTTGAACAATACTGAAAATCTCTTTAGCCCCCACCTAATGACACCTTGTAATATGGACATAACACTACTTCAAATTTAAATGTGATATGTAATGATAACTCTTAAGCATAGGCTATACTCCATAAGTGCAATATTGAAAAAGACTAGCAAGAGTTGGATATCTCTGAGAAATGTATTTCACTTCAGTATTGCTTGCATGTGTGCAGACAATCATTACAAGGGCATATCTAGGACTTACCTGTCTCAAAAATATTGTTCAAGTGTTTTTTGTTGTTGTTGTCGTTGTTGTTGACACCTGCAATATTTATTTTTTTATTTTTTTATTTTATTTTTTTATTTCCTAAGTTTTTTATTTACATTACAAATCCATTTCCCCTTTCCCGTTTCCTCCCTCCCCGAAAGTCCCATAAGCCCCCTTCCCTCCCTCTGTTGCCCATTCAACCCCCTCTCGCTTCTCTGTCCTGGCATTCCCCTACATCCAGTCTTTCCAGGACCAGGGGTCTCTCCTTCCATCTTCTTGGAAATCTATTGATATGCGAATTGAGTCTAGGGTATTCCGAGATTCTGGGTTAATATCCCCTTATCAGTGACTGTATACCATGTGTTCTTTTGTGATTGGGTTCTTTAGGTAGATATATTTCCAATTTTCTGAGAACCTCCAGATTGATTTCCAGCTTAGTTCCACCAGTTTGCAATACCACCAGCAATGGAAGAATGTTCCTCTCTCTCCACATTCTCTCCAACATGTGTTGTCAGGATTTGATCTTAGCCATTCTGATTGGTGTAAAGTGGAATGTTAGGGTCACTTTGATTTGTATTTCTCTGATCACTAAGGACTTTGAACATGTCTTTAGGTGTTTCTCAGCCATTGGAGATTCATGTGTGGTGATTCTTGCTTTAGATCTATAGCCCTTTTTTTTGACTATTCTCTTGCTGCCATTCCAAATAAAGTTCATTTGATGTATTAGCATTAGGAGAAATGTGTTCAAAACCAAAAGATCATCTTGAACAGCACTATGTTCAGGGTTTTGAGAACATTTTCTGACTTCTAGTTTGACCACTAAGGGATTTTATATATAACAACAACATTAAACTTTAACCTTTTTTTTTTACTGATCCATTCTGGACATTTGAACAGATATGGCATAGAAAGACCAGGGTTGGGTAGTTTTTTCCCTCTTATACCTGTGTTACTCTTCTTCCAGTAGGACAGGCCACATCTGAACATTATCGGCCCTGAGGATTAGGGAGTCCAATTATTCTCTACTTAAAACCAATGCTCTACTGTATGTTTTATCCATGTAAATGTTGTTTTCCAACTTAGCTCTTCTAAACTTTCATAGGTTTGAGGAGGAAATTTCCTCTTTAGTAGCTTCTTGGGAGACAACAGAAATCCAATCAGATATGTGACAGAGACTGTTCACCAGAGAAAAGAGGGTTGGAACACAGACCCACCACAAGCTGATAAAAGTCTGGACAGTGATCTGAATCAGGGAAGTGAAAACAAGCCTTGGGCATTCAACCACATTATCAGCTTGGAGATCTTTCACAGATCTCCCACAGGGTATTGTGGAGTCAATCTTAAGAAATAAAGTCAATAAACAAAAAGAAGTTAAAACACTAAAATTATAATGTGTTCTAGAAGGTGAGGAGCAAAAGTCAAACCCTTCTCACTAACACTAGGGAAATGATATATTAAGTCATGGCTGATCATCAGAAAGATTGACAATATCTTTGATATAATGGCTAATTCAATGACAACTGTCAATCTTCAAACCAACCTAATATGTGTTGAACAAGTTGGTCAAGCCAAGTAGTACAGCAAGACTTACAACACTGAGCTAACTAAATACTGTCTCCTTGAGAAGTTATCAATGCTCAAAGCTCCTTATGTAGGCGTAGATGCTTATGAAGCCACTTCTGCTCCATACTATAACATTGTCTGGCTTGATCTTGTGTAGGCAACCACAACTCTAGCTTCAGGAATACTTCCAACCTATTCATTATTTCTTGATTGATTGATTGGAAAATTATCAATAAGTCAGAGCACAAACATATGAGATTCCACGAGAGTGTTAAATACACAGGTAGTAGATAATTGACCAGATTACAAAAGTTTACAAAGTGTCTCATTACAGTTAATATTACCATGCACTACAAAGGCTTCTACCTTTGTGAATCATAGACCCACAAACCATAAAGAAAGAAGGGAACTCATATAATATCTTACTCTCCCATCTCCAGACTTTATTACCAAGTGAGAAGCTCTGGGGCAGAAAGAGTTTAAGTAGGTTGTTGAAGATCATACAGTTACAGGGATACAAAACTGTAACATCATAGCTTATTAAATCTTGGGAGCCCACTGATAACCTTTTGAGTTTTAGCAAAAAATCAAATTAGTCTCTTTTATAGTAGTGCTTTTCCACGGGCTTTCCCCTTTCCCCAATGGAGTTCAGACATGTGGTGATTCCAACCTAAAATAACTACCTCCTATTATATAATCTACATCTACCTTCTTAACATGGGGACTGCTGGTCCATTTTTAAGCCATGTTTCTCTATGAGGTTTGAAACCCTACAGTTCTCCACTGTAAGCATCCTTGCTGTTAGTCAAAACCTTAGCCTCAGAATTCTCCTGATTGCCAAGACAGACAACAAGAAGAACACAAAAGAAGCCGATTTATCCATTTTTCTCTATCTGGAATACATGTGGAGTCAAAATTAGTGGTTTCCCTTGGCTCTCCCTACTAGGATAATTTGGGGTAATATTGCAACTAAATATTATGTTTAAACCATGACAGTTACATTGTGTATTTAAAAAAATACTTTACAGTACATTACCTTACTATCATATGAATGAATCTGAAAGTAGAATAGCCACCAGAAATAGAAAATTGTCTCATTCTAATTTTAAAGCACAATACATATATTATTTCTATTTTGATTTTATTTCTGCTTAGGCTAAAGTTGTTCAAATGCTTTCATGTGTTTAAAATACTGATTTGTTTTCACTTTGCCTGTTATGCATACACATACTAACTTGTTCCTTCAGTATCCAAAACTAATTACCTTGGTATATGTTTCAAATTTTTTATTTACTTATTATTATTATTATTATTGTTGTTGTTGTTGTTGTTGTTGTTATTGTTATTATTTTCTACATTATTTACATTCCAAATGATTTCCCCTTTCCCGGTTCCTCCCTCCCATCTTATCGGTATAATTTTTCATGAAATTGTCAGTTTTAATATGTTTTTCTATATATTTCTTGAGTTTTATCAGAAATATTTTCCTTGTAGATCTTCAATTTTATCAGAAAATGTCTATAATTCCACTTTCAATCAACTTAGGAATATTTTTATACCTACTATTTTATCTGTATAATTTTTCCATGAAGTAGTCAATCTTGACGTGTTTTTCTATATATTTCTTCAATTTTATCAGAGATGTTTTCCATGTATATTTACAAAATGGAATACTACTCAATAATTAAAAACAATGAGTTCATGAAATTCTTAGGCAAATGGGGAACAGGGGAGGGAAGAGGGCTTATGTAAGTATAGATTTATGGTAGAAGGCTATGTAGGTGTGTTGGTGTCCTTAACCCTCTATTGGGAGGTCTGTTTGAACACTAGACATGGCCATTTCAGGATCCATATCCCTTACTCCTAGGACTCTCAGTTAGAGTTACCCCCATAGACCCTCTGGAGCCTCTCCACATACTAGGTCTCTGACATATTCTAGAGATTCCACAGTCAATTTTACTTCATTCCCCTTCTTCATAAATATAATTACCTCTCCTTTGTCCTGATCTTCTCCCCATCCCTCCTTTGATGCAGTTCCGTCCTTTCATGGACCTCTCTTATGTACTTTGTTTCCCCTTCTGAGAAAGATTCAACCATCCTCCCTTGGGTCCTCCTTGTTATTTGGCTTCTTTGAGTATGTGTCCTGTGTTTTACAGCTAATATCCACTTATTTTTTTTTTTTTTTTAATTTAATTTTATTTTATTTTTTTAATTTACATTCCAAATCACTTCCCCTTTCCCGTTTCCTCCCTCCCCGAAAGTCCCATAAGCCCCCTTCCCTCCCTCTTTTCTCCGTTCAACCCCCTCTCATTACTCTGTCCTGGCGTTCCCCTACATCCAGTCTTTCCAGGACCAGGGGTCTCTCCTTCCATCTTTTTAGAAATCTATTGATATGCTGATTGTGTCTAGGGTATTCTGAGATTCTGGGTCAATATCCCCTTATCAGTGACTTCATACCATGTGTGATCTTTTGTGATTGGGTTACCTCACTAAGGATGATATTTTCAAGTTCTGACCATTTGCCTAGGAATTTCGTGAATTCATTGTTTTTAATTGCAGAGTAGTATTCCATTGTGTAAATATACCACATCTTCTGAATCCATTCCAGCCGGTTGTGGTGGCGCACGCCGGTAGGATTTGCTGAAGGAGGCAGAGGCAGGAGGATCACGAGTTCGAGGCCAGCCTGGGCTAATATCCACTTATAAGTGAGTACATATAATGAATGTTATATTAGGTCTAGGTTACCTCAGTCTTGATGCCATTTTCTGATTCCTTCCATTTCTGTGCAAATTTCAGAATGCCCATGTGTTTTATAGCTGTGTAGTATACCATTGCGCAAATGAACCACATTTTCTTTTTTTTATAATATTTCAAATATTATACCACTTCCCAGTTTCCCCGCCACAAGCCTCCTAACCTCTCTCTCCTCCCCTGTCTCTAGAAAGGTACTCTCCCACCCGCCCACCCACTCCTGTCTCAGTAGCTTAGCTTTCCCCTAATGTGGGTTATCAAGCCTCCATAGAAAAAAGGTGTCCCCCTCCATGTGATGCCAGATAAGACAATCCTCTGTTACATATCCAGCTGGAGCCTTGGGCACAAACTGGATAATCTTTGATTGGCAGTTTAGTTCCTGGAAGCTTGGGGGGAGGTGGTTGGTTGATTGATATTGTTGTTCATCCTATGAGGTTGCAAAACATTTCAGCATCTACAGTCCTTGCCCTATCTGCTCCATTGTGGTCCCCACACTTAGTCCAATGTTCGGCTGTGTACAACCACATCTGTCTTGATCCAGCTCTGGCAGAGCTTCTCAGGGGAGAGCTATACCTGGCTGTTGTCAGTAAGCGCTTCTTGATATCAGCAATAGTATAGGGATTGGGTACTTGCAGATGGGATGGATGCCTAGTCAGGCAGTCCTGTATGGCCTTTCCTTCAGATTCTGCTCCAATCTTTGCCCCTGAATTTTCTTTTGACAGGAAGAATTCTGGATTAATATTTTTGTGGTAGATGAGTGAGCCACTGGGGGGTCATGCCTATCCACTGGATATGGTCCCTAGAGGTTCTATCTTCCCTTTGTTGTATACTTTGGCTAAAGTCTTCTCTGTTCGGTCCTAAAATCCTCTTGCATCCCTTGCCTCTGGGACTTTGTAGTAGCTACTCCCAGTTACCACTCTTCCACTGATATACACCTACTTTCAAATCCCTGACCCTCTATACTTCTCCCCCATCTCCTCACATAGAAGAATTGTCCCCCTCCCTTTTCCCTCCTCCTCCTCCTCTCTCTCTCCCATATTCCTCTCTGCCTCTACTTCCCAGAAGTTATTCTCTTCCCCCTACTGAGGAGTAAGTACTGTAGCATTCACACTTTGGTGTGATCTTTCTTCTTGGGCTTCATATAGTCTTTGACTTGAATCATGGGTATTCCAATCTTATTTTTGGATAAAATTCACTTACCAGTAAATACATACCATGTGTGTTCTTTTGTGATTGGGTTACTTCACTCAGAATATTTTCAGGTTCCGTATATTTGCCGGTTCCGTATATTTGCCTACAAATTTCATGAAATCATTGTTTTTAATAGCTGAGTAATACTCCATTGAGTAAATGTACCACATTTTCTGTATCCATTATTTTTCTGTTGAGGGACAACTGGGTTTTTTTTCAGCTTCTGGATCTTTTAAATAAGGCTGCTATGAACATAGTGAAGCATGTGTACTTATTATCTGTTGGAGCATCATATGGGTATATGCACAAGAGTGGTATAGCTTGGTACTCAGGTAGTACTGTGTCCAATTTTCTGAGGAACTGCCAACCTGATTTCCAGAGTGGTTTTATCTGCTTGTAATCCCACCAGCAGTGGAGGAGTGTTCCTCTTTCTTCACATCCTCACCAGCACCTGCGGTCCCCTGAGTTTTTGATCTTAGCTATTCTGTCTGGTGTGAGGTGGAATCTCAGGGTTGTTTTGGTTTGCATTTCCCTGATTATTAAGGATGTTCAACATCCTTAGGTGCTTCTCAGCCATTCAATATTCCACAGTTGAAAAATTTTACTTAGCTCTGTACCCCATTTTTAAATAGGTTTATTTGATTCTCTGGAATCTAACTTTTTGAGTTCTTTGTACATATTTGATATTGGCCCTCTGTAAGGTGTAGGATTGTTAAAGATCTTTTACCAGTCTGTTGGTTATCATTTTGTCCTATTGACAGTGTCCTTTACCTTACGGAAGTTTTGAAATTTTACGACATTCCATTTGTCAATTTTTGATCTTAGAGCATCAGCTATTGGTGTTCTGTTCAGAAACTTTCCCCCTGTGCCCATGTGCTGCAGACTCTTCCCCACTTTCTCTTCTATTAGACTCAGTGTGTCTGGTGTTATGTGGAGGTCCTTGATCCACATGGACTTGAGCTTTGTACAGGAAGATAAGAATGGATAAATTTGTATTCTTCTACATGTTGACTGCCTATTGAAACAGCACCATTTGTTGAAAATGCTGTCTTTTTTCCACTGGATGTTTTTAGCTTCGTTGTCAAAGATCAAGTGACCATAGGTGTGTAGGTTCATTTCTGGGTCTTCAATTCTGTTTCATTGGTCTACCCGCGTGTCACTGTACCGAAACCATGCATTTATTATCACAATTGCTCTGTAGTACACCTTGAGGTCAGGGATGGTGATTCTGCCAGTTCTTTTATTGTTGAGAATAGTTTTCAAAAACTATTTCAAAAAAAAATTCTGTTTTTTTTGTTTGTTTGTTTTTATTCAAGATGATTTTCCAAACTGCTCTTTCCAGTTTTATGACTTTGTGAAACTTTAATGAATTTTTATATTTCCTTATTGGTTAAAAGTCTATTCAGATATTTTACCTGACCTTGAGTTAGCTTTGGTAATTGGTATCTGTCTACATAATCTTCCATTTCATTGAGATTTTCTAATTTTGGGGAGTATAGGCTTTCCAGTGCAACCTAATGATTCCTTGAACTTTTTCAGGAACTGTTTTTATGTCTCCCTTTTATTTATTTATTTATTTATCTATTTATTTATTTATTTATTTATTTTGTTAATTTGGATACTCTCCCTCTGCCTTTTAGTTAGTTTGGCTATAGATTTTTTGATCTTGCTGGTTTTATCAAATAACCATCTCTTGGTTTTGCTGATTGTTTGTATTCTCTTTGTTTCTAATTGATTGAATTAAGTCTTAGATTCGATTTCAGTCTCCTCATTCTTCTGATAGACTTCATGAAGCTTTAATTCATCAGTATATAAACTATCTAGCTTCTTATGAGAGCACGTATTTCTATGAACTTTCTTCTCAGCACTACTTTCATTGTGTCCCATAAGTTTCAATATGTTATGCCCTAATTTTCATTGAATACTAGAAAGTCTTTAACTTTTTCTTTATTTGTTCTCTGACCCAGAGATCATGGGGTAGAGATATGTTTATTTTCCATGAATATGTTGGCTTTCTGTTGTTTTTCATAATGTTGAATTCCAGCTTTAATCCATAGTGATATTATAATATGCAATTGATAATTTCAGTCTTCTTGTATCTGATGAAATTTGTTTGGTGATCAATTATATGGTCAATTTTAGACAAGGTTCGGTAAGAAGGCATATTCTTTTGTGTTTGGGTGAAATGTTCTATAGATATTTGCTAGATTCATTTGAATTACAACGTCTATTAATTTCATTATTTCTGTTTATTTTTCGTCTGTGAGAGTGGGGTATTTAGGTCTCCCATGTGTGGGGTTTAATGTATGATTTAAGCTTTAGGAATCTTGGTTTTGCAAATGTGGGTACACTTGCATTTGGGACATAGATGTTTAGAATTAAGCAAAAGTCTTTCTAGATTTTTGCTTTAATAAGGACAATGTATCCTCTGATTTTTTTATTATTATTACTTTCATTTAAAAGGATGTTTTATTATATATTATAATGGCTATTCCAGCTTGTTTCTTGGATTCATTTGCTTGAAAAAACATTTTACTATCCTTTATCTTGAGATAATTGCTATCTTTGTTGCTGAGATATGTTTCTTAAATACATTAGAATGATGTATTCTGCTTCCTGTATTTCCTTAAGGGATTTATACAGGTCATTTTTAAAGAACTCTATTATCTTTATAGGATTGGATTTAAGATTATCTTCTTGTGCTTCAATTTTATTGGGATATCCAGAGTTTGTTGTAGTAGGATACCTGGGCTCTGGGGGTACCATATTGCAGTGGGTATTGTTAATTGGGTTTGTACAGTGTTATTTAAGATCTTGATTTCCCTAGTATTGACTGAATGAACCTAATGCAAGCAGGACGTTTTCAGAAGGTGCAGAAAGCTGTGGACCAGGCAATGGAGGTCTGGGCACCTGACTCTTTTGGCTTCGCCTCAGGCAAATCCATCTCTGCAAACTGGGTCATTGGTCAACCCTACTTTGTAGACTGTGTCCTAGTCAGACTCAATTGTGATGGTAGGCAGATTGGACTTTGCAGGCTGTGTCTCAAACTAGTTTGGGTGGCAGGTGGATACTATTGGAATGTACTTTCACAGGAAACATTAAAGAGTCCACTTTATGTTAATATTTAATGCACCAACCATTAGAAATTATTCATAAGCAATTCTCTCAATCTATCATTTATTGTTTTATGGATGACTTATTTTGTTGGATGAGTTTAAAAACATTTTAGGTTTAAGGTTACACAAAAAAAAATTATTTTATGATGTGTATTACAGATTCCTCCAGAAAAAAATACAAATTGGAGATTCACTTAATTATTTGTGTTATAAAATCAATCAACAAAAATTTCAACAACAAATTGCACAGATCCAAAGAGACAAATTGCAAACGTGTAACAATTTTCAAAATTAATGCAATTAATTGTGGTCTACAATTGGATTGAGAACATATGAGTTAAGTAATTTGTTTCAAACATTAAAAGAAGATTCAAATTTAAACAGTGCAAGGTATCTACCAACTGTAGGAGAAATGAGCTAACAAAAACAATGACTGCAAAAGGCATATATGGATCAAATTGAATTTTAACTTGATTGCATTCTGACAGTTAATTTTACCTTCAAATCCTTTTCCTGTTGGGATCATTACACAAAGGGAAGATTGTATTATGCAATGGATTTTCTTAGTTCATAAACAAAGTAAATAATTGAGGACATATATAGAAAAGAATTCTGAATAAATTATAAAAGAATAAAATTATGTGAATTGCCAGGAACAATATTGTATTTAGCTTTTATAAATGCTGAAATTGTTTCATCATGGATGATCAATGAAGCATGACAAAGTACTTGCAGTAACTACTTGGGTGATATTAATAACAAATATCCAAAAGTAAACATGTACAGTTTATTAAAAGAACTAATTGTATTCTTCTTTGTATTGTAAAAGAACACCAATTACAGAGGCACCAACATGTTATATTGATATAAAGAAGATGTGAGTGAAAATTTATAAGTCATAAAATAAGCATGGTGATCAAATGTCTATATACATCACTTCAAAAATCAGAATTGTATGCAACCCTTATGATATTATTAGATTATCTTTAATCTCTTAACATAATAACTGATTCTTTATTTGCAGAAAGAGTTGTTTTGCATATAGCGATAGTCTATTTTGCACCTAATACCTCAGAATTAACTTTGTTATTTGTGTCATTGCACCAAGCCATTAGAGTAGAAGCTATCTATTTTCTATTACTTATACAATTTTACTTGATCAGTTGGCTCAAGCAGATGAGGATATATAAGAAGCCTCCAAATATCATGAAAAACATATTAATAGGAAAGGTTTAAAAATTTTTCATTTGGGAAAAAGTCACAGAAATAATGATAATAAGAATGTCTTACATGATCTCTAGATAAGAAATCTCTGTTACCTTTCAGTATTAACCCTAAGGTATCAAGAGAAATGATATTTGGCAGATGGATGTTTTCTCTTTTGCAGAATTTGGAAAACAAAAGTATATGCCATTAACACATACTAATGATTTCAATGGGCAACTGCTTTTACGTTTCAAAAGATCTGACTGAGTAATTACATATTTATTGGAAATAAAGGCAATTACAGGGAAACCTACACAAATTAAAACTGATAATACTCCCACATATGTGTTCAACAAGATGGGATATTGTTTGCATATTATAATATAAAGCATGCATCAAGTAAACCATAGGACAAGCAGTTATAGAAAGAGACAATCATACCTTAAAGGAGATGTTTATTAAGCAAAAAGAGGGTGTAAAAATCCCCAGAAGCAAACTAATGCTTACTTATCTCTACATTTTTCAATGTTGGTGAAAAAAGTAAACAGCAGCTGAGAAACACTGGGTTATAGAAACAACTAAGGAACTAAGCCAACTAATACACTATCAGGATTTGTTGTCATTAGAATGGAAACCTGTAAAATTTTGAAGATGGGATGTGGTTATGTTTATGTATCTACCAGGAACAAAAAAAGCAGTTACCAACAAAATGTATAAAATTATATCTGAAAAGGGGAAACCTCTTCTGAGCTGAAAAATGAATGTCTTGACAAAGTAAATAGCCTAGGTGATAAACTCTTGAAGTCTACCTCATAGCTGCAGTCATTCTAATTATCCTTTACTTGTTTATTTCTAGTTCATTAATCAATGGTCAAAAAACTTTCTGAAAATAATTTTATACTTTGAATTTTATTTAGTTCACTTTAACATACAAGATATGTGAACATTTTATTCATTTATTTAGCATATTTTAATAAGTTTTGGATAAATTTCAGATTTTATGTAATAATATACCTATTTAGATCTATATAAATTGTATTTTAATTTTGCATGTATATTTTACAATTCTGTCCCATGGAATATCTGAGTGAATTAAAGCATATTTCATGTTCATTGTTACTATTAATTTTCTACTAATTTCATTATTAATGTTTGTCACTATACATTAAACTAAAATCATTGATATTTTATAAACTCACATAAGTTATTAATTTTATAATTTTCACAAGATACCAACATCTTTGAACATAATAATTAATATCAATATTTACATTACAACCATGTTTATTTATTTAGAAATTTTATTGAAAAAATTATTCATGATGCATTTGGATCATATTCTTTCCCATCCTCAAATTCTTCCAAATTCTCTGTATCTCTCCACAAACTAAACTTCATGGTTATTCTCTCTCTTTCAAAAATAATAAATAAATAAATAAATAAATAAATAAATAAATAAATAAATAAATAGGTTAAATAAATAAACAAGGATAATGGAATCTGCTTTATGTTGACTAAAATCTCCTATGGATGGAGCCTTCTCTAAAGTATGGTTTTATATCCAATGACTCTGCATTCAAGATTTTTTTTTCTTTCCAAGCAAGTATCAATTGTAAGTTTCTTCTTAGTTGAGGGTGGTATTTTGTGTCTACTTCTTCTTCTCTGTGCTTGGAATTTATATGGCTTCTACTTGTGCAAACATTTCTTTGTAGCAGTTTCATAATCTTCATTAAAGCATTAAGGCATATATTCTTTAATATTCTTGAATATAATCATAACTGTTATTGTAATGTTCTTGTCTTATGATTCAGTTATATTACTTCTCCCAGGACTTACTGTAATAGGGTTTATTTATTCTGAAAGTTGCATCATCTTAATTGCTTTTGTTTTTGGTTCTTTTGTCTTATTTTATTTTTCTGTTGTTGTTTTGTTTTTTGTGGGTTTTTTTGATAGGATCTAGTCATCTGGAGCTCTAAATTTAAAGGGATTCTTGGTGCAGATATCTACTCTTTTCTTTTTGGGTACATTTTCTGTGCATTGGATGGTGTTTCTCCTTCTGCTTCATAGACAAGTGTGGATGGTGTAAAGTTCCTGATTCCCAGGTAAGTATGGTGACTGTGGGGTCTCTGATGTAAAGTAGTTTTGAAAGTTCACTGGATTCACAAAAGAACCAAGATGTACTTGAAAGAATGATATAAGTATTACTCATAAGACATTGTAATTATTGCTTAGAAAGACTGTTATTTTACACTTATGCATGTATATTTTGTTTATTTTTAAAGTTTTTTTTATTATTTATGAAGTTGGTAAATTATTTACTGATATTATTGTTCCTTCTTCCCCAATTGTTGCCTATAACTATGAACATATTTTCCCGATTTGGGTCTCTGTTGTTTACCATATACTTCAAGAAACAGCATACTCAAGAGGGTTTAGAAATGTATGACCCATAAGTTTAATGAAATGTCATTAGAAGTTGCATAATTGGCATGCCAATTTAGCAGAAAATAATGTTTTCCTTTAGTGCTCATAACATATTTAGAACCAGCTTCTAGGCCTTATTAATACTGATGACTCATGTTTTAGGAGTCAAACACTGAGTGATAACCATAACATTTTTAAATTGCACCAGTGGGAATACTCTGGAGTCAGACTGTAATTATAGCTCAAACGTTTGCAACAGGAAGAGATTGGTTATTAATTTTCTTACTTATTTGCATTTTTCTTCAGAGCATATAAATAATTTGAATGTTAGTCTTTCATTTTGCTTTCATTCCTTAATTTATTTGATAATTTTTTGTTTTTAATGAAGAAAACTAATAGTGAGGTTCTTTTATGTTTTGCAATGAAATGTTCTCATAAATATCATGAACACAACATTCATTCCTTAACAGTTAGCATGATTTTAAGGATGAGTTGAGTTAGTTTCTAGGGAACTTGTACAAGAAGTAAAAATAAAATAACGTATAAAGAAAGAAAAAAGGAAAATGAGAAGGAGGAGAAGGAGAAGGGAAAGAGAAAGGAAAAGGGAAAGGGAAAGGAAAGGAAAGGAAAGGAAAGGAAAGGAAAGGAAAGGAAAGGAAAGGAAAGGAAAGGAAAGGAAAGGAAAGGAAAGGAAAGGAAAGGAAAGGAAAAGAAAATAGGGACAGACCTTGAGAATTATTCCCACCATTTCTTATGGTCCATTTCTTTCAACTTCCTGATTGCCATGTAAATGAACATGTCAGTATTTCACACTGAACTGACACAAATACCTGCCCTAGTTTTCTTGACGTGCTCACTTGAGACCTATTCTATTAAGTTATTTTCTTAGGTATTTTGTCAACATGATAAGAAAACTAAATCACTATACATCCTTTTGATTTCCTTTTTGTTTGTCAGTACATGTATTTATATCATGTTATTTGATAAAACTCATTTTTCACAGCATATATATTTAAACTTAAAGTATAGTGGTCCTTTCCCCTTGTTTTTAGTATTTATCAAGTTTTATTTGTCTACTGTTTCAATAAACTTCATCTTTTTTATTTTGTTATGAATAGTCATATTCTATTATGTTAGGTTCCAATGATTCTGGTTTGCCTCTGGTTGGCACTGTAATCAATTCTTTTTAATTTTTTAAATTTATGAACTGGAGTAATTGTCCAGTGGTTTTGAGTATTTATTGCTCTTGAAGAGGACTGAGATTCAATCTGCAACACATATGTGATGGGTCAAAACAATCTGAAACTTCAGTTTCTAGACCTCAGACACATTTTCTGATTTCATCTCTAAACACACAGGCAATGGACACATACAAAGACACAGGAAAAACATATGTACATATAAAATAAAAGAAATAACTGTAGTTGTTCTAATATTACCTTGAAGTTGTTTTATTTTTTATTTTTTTCAGATTATAATATAAGCACATCAATTAGACATCTCTTTTCTTCAAACCCCTTACTCATTCAAAATTATAGCTCCTATTTCATATATGTTGCTATATACACACAAGCACATGCACACAAGCACACACATAACAATTTTAACCTGTGATCTCTGTATCTATTTAATTTAGAACAGTTTTTCTTCAAATATTCTTGCTACATTATATCTCTCTCTTTTTATTTTCAAACAATAATCACATTCTATTATGTATGTACTACCCAGGTACACAACTCTTGTATCCTCTTACATATTTTGCTTTCCTTTTTCTACAATCTCCAGTTACTCATCCCATCTTTTGCTTGTTAGAATCTGCTATTAAACCTGTACAGAATTAGTTTCATAAATACTATTTTTCAGTTACATATATATGTATATATATTCAAATAGCTGAAGATAAAGGGATTCAGAATATAATTAGTCTTGCTTGCACTTCTGAACCAATATGAATAAACAGAGTTAAAGTAAGTGATTAAGTTCCTATGAAGAAGGATAATGAGGCATTTCTCAATTAGAATTTTCCATATGATAAATATTACTGTGACCTATGTAGGAGATAATCTTCACTGACATATAGGCCTCTTCATTGACATTTAAATATGAGAAACAGTATCTTATTGATATTATGATAATAAAAAAATAACATTCAGACTGCAAAGAAAAACTATGGAAAGAAAACTGTGATCAACTGAGAAAGTTCATTGTGTTTATTTGCATAAAATAGTTTAATGATACACATTTCTAGATTGAATAGTTTTGAACTCCATAGGCTCATGCACTTTTATATGTGTAGCCCAAGGAGAGGCAATATTAGGAACTATGGTCTTGTTGGAAATGGTGTTGCCTTTTTGGAAGAAGTTTGAAAGGGTTTTGAGACCCTCTTCATAGCTGCCTTGAAGAGAATCTCCTCCCGACTGCTTTTGGATTAATATGTAAAACTCTCAACTCCTACAGTACTATGTCTGCTTGGATGCTGCCATGTGTCTTGTCATAACAATAATGGACTGAAATTCTGAAACTATAGATCATCCCCAATTAAACATTATCCCCTATAATCTGGCCATGGTGTCTCTTTACAGCAATGGAAAAACTAACTAAGCCAGAAGTTGTTACTAGTTGGGGACTTGTGGTTTGAAAAGAAGTGAAATGTTTTAAGTCAGGCTTAAAGGATGATCATAGTAGGAATGTGAAGTGGGAAAGACATTGGTGCTGAGAGTGATTTGAACTATGAAGCCCTGACTCAAGAGGTTTCAGAGGAGAAGAATGTTAGTATGTGGCCTGGAAACTATATTAGTGGCATTTTGGTGGAGAAAGTGGATGCATTTTCTTCTGTCTGAAGTAACTGCCTGCGGCTGTCTAAGGGAAAGAGAATCAGAAAACTAGAATTGCCCCCCCCGCAAAAAAATGTCTCAGAAAAGCCCAGCATAGACTTTGTTTTGTGGTTTACTCTAATGAAGAATACTTTGACCTTGTGTAGAAAACTTAAGGAGGAAAAAATCATTATGTATGGTTTATGTAATAAAAGTACAACATGCAGTGAAATTGTATTAAATTCCAAGTTCAAGTATAACAAATGGAATTATTAGAGGGTTGACTTTGGGACAAGATTCCAACCAGATAAACTAATTGTTTATACTTTTTCAGTTGAACAACAGATACTCATTTTAGACATAATTATTACCTTCTTGTTATTTTCATTTAGACTTTTATTCTAGAATGATGTACACTCCAGAAATGGAAGGTACACCTGTGACACAGATCTTCAGGCTGGAAGAAGCATGCTTTGAACCCAGATCTTGAGAAATAGTAGCTATAAAAAGTTTAATCTCAGGCAATTTGTACACACCAGTAATTCCAGGAGACAGGCAAGCAGATGCCTGAATTCAAGGCCATCCTGTGACAGAGCAAGTTCCAGGTAAAAAAAAGCTTAGGTCCAGACATAGTCATTCATATCTTTAATCACTGTTCTCATGAGAGAGAGGCATGCACATCTCTGAGTTCAATGTCAATCCATAGCACAGTTTCCAGAACAGCCAAGTTTAAGCAGTGAAGGAGTTGGAAAACAGAAAACTCCAGCAAGTAATAGAACTCTGACATTAGAATTCAGAATTGAGGAGAATACTGAGATAATTGATGCTAGTTATTTGGAACTAAGCAATTAGCAGTGACTAAGAAGAGAAGAGTATTGCTGAGGTGAAATCATCTGGTATGTGTTTCCTGAGATCACAAAGAAGCTGTGCTCCAGAGGTAACAAAGGTTGTGCCACATGCTGCAGCTGTACTTGGTAGAGTGTAAGAAGCATCCAGGTTTTAAAGTCTTGACGTGGTCATGAAGAGGAGATGAAGCTTGGCACTATGGCCAGGGAATGCCACTGGTGAAGGTACAGCCTCAGTTGAAGTTGATGGCCCAGGACTGATGGGGTCATGCAAAGAAGTTGACACTTGGCATCATGAAGCCAACCTTTGAAAGGGTATTGTTGAAGCCTAGTTGCTTCAGAAGATCCCAGCATGGTGGAGATGCCAGTACCATGTTTTGACCACCAAATACAACAACAGAGTAGTGAGGTCAACTAGAATCTAGAGTGCTACAGAAGTCAGAGCTAAAGAATTGACCCAAGGCTTTTGCAAGAGCCCAGAAAACTGTAGGTGGATCCCAGACATTGGAACATGAAGCTGTAAAGTTGGAGGTGCCTTGTATAACCCAAGATCTTAAAAATATCAGAGACATGGGATACTTGCCAAGGAAAGTTGCTAACAGGGAGTGGACCCAGGCCAAAAGAAAGAATGATGTTGTGATCAACAAAATGGAAAAGAATTGGACATCAGATAAGGAAATTCAGAGATTGTCATTCCCCAGCTTGTTTTTGGTCTTGGTTTGGTCCAGTATTTTCTAGCATTTTGTAGTGGTAACGCATATCCTGTGCCTTGGAACGTTGGAAGCATTTGGTCTTTTTATTTTGATTTCATAGATGATTACACTTAAATGATTGGATGAATTTCAGAAGAGACTTTGAATTTTGGACTTTAAGAATTGTTGAGACTGCTATAGAATGGGGGACTTTTGATGTTGGACTAAATGTATTTTGGATTTTGCCATGGCTATCTATGACTCTCATAGATTCACATTTATTTTTAACATGCCTATAGGGACAAGGGAGTGCAATGTAGTGGTTTGAATAGGCTTGACCCTCATATCATTTGAATATGCTTGGCACAGGGACTGGCACTATTAGGTGTGGTCTGGTTGGAGGAAGTGTGTCACCTTTTTGGTGGACTTTGAGACCCTCCTCCTAGCTGCCTTGGAGACAGTCTTCTCCTGACTGCCTTTGGGTCAAGATGTAGAACTCTCAGTTCCTTCTCCAGAACTTTGTCTGGTTGGACACTGCCATTCTTCCTGCCATAGTTGACAATGGACTGAATTTCTAGACCTGTAAACAAGCCTCTATTCAGTGGTGTTCTTCACAAGAGTTTCCATGATCTTGGTATTCCTTTTTCAGCAATGGAATCACTAGCTAAAACAAAATATAAGAAATGAATATCAATAGATCAATGCTTGAGATAAACGGAACCATTTTGGGAATCCTAACTGAAATTTAGAAATCTAAATTAAAGTAATTTTCAGTGCTACAAGTTAAATCTATAAGAATGTTTGGGAAAAAATCATTTTAGATTTTCTTTTATGTAGGACAATGTAAAAAAAGAGCAAACACATGATAAGAACAATATGACAAACACAAGGAAGAAAATAAACTTAATAAAGTTAAGATAACCCCCATGAAACTAGGCTCATTAGAGGAAAGAATAAAAATGGTGAAACTGAATCATTTTTTAACTAGTATGAGACAGAAAATGTGCCCTCAAAAAATGCTCACAATTATTTAAAACAACTTGATAGCTTTAGGATAGATTGTTTAATTAATTGAAATTCTAAAGGTAACATGTTATATATTTTATAAGTGTGTAAATGAATTATTCATTCTAACTAGCTCATATAAAAGACACAAAATCCTATCATTTTATTTACAAGCTGTAAGCCTAGATTGGGTAGGTTGTACGCTATTTTAACTTACATTCCTGTTATACATCTCTCATTACTTGCTCTTTCAGCCTTTCTCAGGTTCCTTCTGACTCATCATCCTGTCCTTAAGGACCATTTCTCTTTGCCATGTGCTCATGGTTCTTCATGGTTTCATCCTCATCTCTCTGTTCCCTTTCTTCTTCACTTCCTTCTTTCTCCCAACACCATTTGCTGAATTCTCAAGTGCTGTCTCTCTATATACTGGCCATTTCCAGCCTCTGTATATTTACTAACAAATTACCTTTAAATTGGAAGCAAGGTTTACACAACAAAGGCCAGTGAATGTGAGAATTATCTCCTCTGTGGTGAATATGTCTTGGGGTAAGGTAGTTAACACTTTTTTACACAGTATCAGACTAACATAAGTTAAAATAATTTAATCCCAGCACTTGGGAGGCAGAGGCAGGAGGATTTCTGAGTTCAAGGCCAGCCTGGTCTACAAAGTGAGTTCCAGGACAGCCAGGGATACACAGAGAAACCCTGTCTCGAAAAACCAAAAAAAAAAAAAAAAAAAAAAAAAAAAGTTAAAATAATTTAATTATGAAAAAAAGAATGAGCATTACATTATTAGAAAATCAAGGGATGTTTTTAAGACCTCAACAAAAAAAAACAGTTATAAAGGAATATATAAATATTAAAATAAATGATAGTTAATTTTGACAAATTAATTAAAATGAACTTCTCAATTTAATATGTATTTGTAGATGGGAAACAGCAGTGTTTAATATAATTTCTATGTTAAGATGGGCTTCTACTAAGACAAGAATGAAAGATTATGGCTAAGAGCCAAGAAAATATCAATAACCACACCAAGGGAAGTTTTGAAATGATACAAATTTAAAACAAACCACACTAAAGGAATAAGCATGCAAAAAAAAAAAAGGTTACAGTTTGTAGATTCTGTCATGACTTGCAGTGAAATATGTAAAAATTGTATTAAAATTTATTATGTAACTATTGCCTCAATATCCAACAGATTAGTCAAAAGTATAAACAGGACTTGAAAAAGAGAGGGGGAAAAGAAATAAAAGGGTTTCACAAAATCACCCACCTTTTAGATTTTCTCAAATATAATTTAGGAATTTTACCAAATATTTGCCAATGGTCAATCACAATTCTGTGAATCTCATTATGTATAAAATAAGTTGAGTTACCTCACTAAGGATGATATTTCCCAATCGCAAAAGAACATACATTGTATGCAGTCACTGATAAGTGGATATTAAACCAGAATTTCAGAATACCCAAGATAAAATTCACATATCAATAGATTTCCAAGAAGATGGAAGGAGAGACCCCTGGTCCTAGAAAGACTGGATGTAGGGGAATGCCAGGACAGAGAAGCGAGAAGGGGTTGAATGGGGAAAAGGTGGAGGGAAGAGGGCTTATGGGACTTTCGGGGAGGGAGGAAATGGGAAAGGGGAAATCATTTGGAATGTAAATTAAAAAAACCATAGAAAATAAAAAATTATAAAATAAAATAAGTTGATTGAGTTATACATTTACATTTTAAAATCCTTTGCACATGCATATAATTAATAAATTCAATTTCTAAAACTAAGAAGAGAGGCATGTCCTTAATGTGACCTTTCTAGTAAGTGGTTTAATAAATTAAGATTAATTTTCTTGGCATGATTCACCACTTTGCAATTTACCTCTTTGATTTGGGTTTCATTAAAATCAGCTGCATACATAGTTCATTCTATTATCTAGAATTCCTAACAGCAAGTCTTATGAAGCACAGTTAAATGTACCTAGGTAATGGATGTAGATTAGTTAAGATGTGCTATTATTTCTCAGAACTTTCCACAAATTCCCTATAGCATTGTGCTATTGTGTAATGCAGAGAAACATACTTTATCAGTATTAGTGGTTTCTTAAACTGCCAGGAAGGAGTCATATTGGTTACAGGGTTGAATTTTTTGTTTGTTTGTTTCTTTGTTTGTTTTTTGGCTTTTTTACATCTAGAACTCATTTTTCTTTCCTGTGATGAGAATTTACAGGTTGAGGTTGTACTTTCAAGTAGTATACTGAGGTTTTGATCTTTTCTAGGTAATGGAAAATGAACATATAAACTTCCAATCCACCTAATTTTTTTTTACATTTTACATTTCTATATAACACAAAGTATTTTATACAATTTAAAGTTGCAAATCATTTAATTAACAAGTTTATTGTTGTAAATTGGAAGTGAAATGAAATAACAGATTACAAAATAAATGAAATACAAGAATGTATAATTTGAAATGAAAAAGTTTAAATATATTAAAAACATAGAATTTTGTTTAGTGTAAAGAAAATGCAAAGGAATCACCTGTGTTCATGTTTGTAATTACCAGAATGTTATCATATTTCAACAGGCCATATTAGGATTTTTAATTACATTTTTAATGTTCAGACAACATTTTACATTTAAATATATTTTGATCATATTCTTCCCCTCACCAAGTCCTTCTAGATACGTATTGCCTCCCCACAAACCAAATTTCTTTTCTTTCTAAAAAACAAATGTAAACACAATAGAATAAAACCCCTTAAATCCAAGAAGATAAAATAAAACTACACTCCCCCAAGAAACAATACAAAATAAAACATGAAAACAAAAAGCAAAACACCAAACTGTAACCAACAGATTTCTTGAAGAAAAGGT
This sequence comes from Tokudaia tokunoshimensis, assembly GCA_036184795.1. Lineage (NCBI taxonomy): Eukaryota > Metazoa > Chordata > Mammalia > Rodentia > Muridae > Tokudaia > Tokudaia tokunoshimensis. The sequence continues at coordinate 401,775 of BTHU01000012.1, read as the reverse complement.
TTCTTGGAAAAGAATTTTTCCTGGTGAGAGCTGAGAATTATACTTATCTGTGTTTATAAGGACAAATGTTAGACTGTTGTAAAATTATGCTGGTTTACTAAAGAGGTATTTATAGGTCTTCCCTGATAAATATGTCATTACTTGCCCTGAGCAGCTACCTAGATTTTCAATTTCAAACACAATATTACTCGTGTTCATTAAGTTCAATTCACAGAACTGTTGGTTACTGCCAAGGTATGCATGTTTTGATTGCAACATTTGGGTTATTGAACCATGTTGGTCATTATTTTGGCTCGTAAGCATCCTAGTTAGTTTAGAAACTAAACATTCAGTCTCACAGTCATGACTGTCTAATCATGAGAGGCAACACCGATGGGCATGCCAAAGTGACTGAGGATAAACCTATTAGATCTCCACCCTATAACAAGAAGTCTAGGCACACTAACTTGCTATCCAGTTCAAACATTTAAGCCTTTTAATTATACATACAAGTAACATTGAACAAATTGAGCAGGTTATATTTAGGAATATATACACCTTCATACATGTATGTATATATTCACACACATATATATATATATATTCATCTATGTATCTATTCACACATATAGTGTATGTGTGTTTATTGTGTGTTTATGTATGTGTGAGTATGTGTGTGTGTGTATGAAATAACAATTAATAGAAAAAAGAGGACATGGATTTGAATGAGCACAAGGAGGAGTATGTGAAAGGGTTTGGAAGGAGGAGGGAAAAGGCAAAAATGATGCAAGTATATTATACTCAAAAATAAAATAAATAATCAAAACTCATCATTAGGCTTTCATTATCTTTTTCTTCTTTGGTGGAACATTTATTTCTTGAAAAGATTCTTAAGATGTATATGGAAGTGAAAGACAAATTTATAAGGCAATAATGGAGAATGATAGATACTGAAAACATTTACATAAACATCAAATTGCAAAGGTTTCTAACTAAGCATAGGGGGTTGAAGAAAATTCAATTTTATGTTCATAAATACAATGTTTTTAAGTTTTAGATGATGGAAAAGCAACAAAAGAATCCATTTATTACCAAGGAAGTAATTACCAAGCCTTTAATCTCAGCACTTGAGAGTGAAATGCAGACATATCTCTGAGTTCTAGGCCAGCATGGTATACAGAGTTATTTCCAATACAGTCAAAGCTGCACAGTGAAATTATATCTTGAAAAACAAAATATAAAACAAAAGAATTAAAATTCTAATGAAATATATGCTAGACTTTCTCAGAATCAATCATTTAACTCAACTTAGTTAAAAATGATCAGGTTTACAATAATTAACTTTGCTCTAAGGTATAATTGTTTGCAAAAGCCTGTTTCATCTTCCTTTTGTATTCATAAAAACTCATGAAAATGCAAAGCAAAACAAAGTTCAATCATACGTATGGGACAGACAGAACCAATCAACTTTTTTTAAAATACCACCAACCATAAAAAGTGGGCAATTTTCTCTTAATCTTGTTGTTGTTATTAAAATTTGGACATCTGACAACATCCTTCACGAGTGAGTCTGAGAAGAGGTCTGGCACAAATAAAACCACAGCTTACTTTGAACACATATAAGAGTACTCAGGTACATGACTAGCCAACCCATAAGACACAATCATCTATGCACCTGTTTCCCTACATTTTGATGTGTAGAAGTGTCATTTCTGTTTTATAGCATTATTACCTAGATGTACATGACAGTAAAATCTTATGACACACAGAAATGCTATTTTATATATTTATTTATTTATTTATTATATATTATAATTATTATTTATTAAATTTATTTATTTGTTATTAGTTTTGTTCTCCTTGGAGTCCTTCAACAAATTAATGAAATTAATCCAACATATTAATGCTTCAGCTGACACAAAAATACTTTGTCAGAACTGAAAATGAAAATACATACCATTTTATAGTGAGAAGATTGATAAGATTCTTAGCTACTCATGGTACCTTCTCCAAAATTGACCATATAATTGGTCACAAATCAGACCTCAACAGATATAAGAAGATAGAAATAATCCCATGCCTCCTATCAGATCACTATGGAATAAGGGTGGTCTTCAATGGCAACAAAAACAAAAGAAAACCCACGTACACATGGAGGCTGAACAATGCTCTACTCAATGATAACTTGGTCAAGGTGGAAATAAAGACAGAAATCAAATACTTTTTGAAAGTTAATGAAAATGAAGGCACATCATACCCTAATTTATGGGACACAATGAAAGCAGTGCTAAGAGGAAAATTCATAGCCCTGAGTGCCACCAAAAAGAAACGGGAGACAGCATACACTAACAGCTTAATGGCACACCTGAAAGCCCTGGAACAAAAAGAAGCAAATACACCAAAGAGGAGTAGAAGGCAGGAAATCATCAAACTCAGGGCTGAAATCAATCAAGTAGACAATTTCCTTGACAGATACCAAGTACCAAAATTAAATCAGGATCAAATAGACCATCTAAACCGTCCTATAACCCCTGAAGAAATAGAAGTTGTCATTGGAAGTCTTCCAACCAAAAAAAGCACAGGTCCAGATGGTTTTACTGCAGAATTCTATCAGACCTTCAAAGAAGACCTAACACCAATACTCTTCAAACTGTTCCACAAAATAGAAACAGAAGGAACACTACCCAACTCGTTCTATGAAGCCACAATTACACTAATACCAAAAGCACACAAAGATCCTACAAAGAAAGAGAATCTCAGGCCAATCTCTCTTATGAATATCGATGCAAAAATACTCAATAAAATTCTTGCCAACCGAATCCAAGAACACATCAAAACGATCATCCACCACGATCAAGTAGGCTTCATCCCAGGGATGCAGGGATGGTTCAATATAAGGAAATCCATCAATGTAATCCACTACATAAACAATCTCAAAGAAAAAAACCACATGGTCATCTCATTAGATACTGAGAAAGCATTTGACAAAATTCAGCATCCTTTCATGCTAAAGGTCTTGGAAAGATCAGGAATTCAAGGCCCATATCTAAACATAGTAAAAGCAATTTACAGCAAACAGGTAGCCAGCATCAATCTAAATGGAGAGAAACTTGAAGCAATCCCACTAAAATCAGGGACTAGACAAGGCTGCCCTCTCTCTCCATATCTTTTCAATATACTACTTGAAGTTCTAGATGGAGCAATTAGACAACAAAAAGAGGTCAAAGGGATACAAATAGGAAAGGAAGAAGTCAAACTATCACTATTTGCAGACGATATGATAGTATACTTAAGCGACACAAAGAACTCCACCAGAGAACTCCTACAGCTGATAAACGACTTCAGCAAAGTGGCCGGATATAAAATCAACTCAAGCAAGTCAGAAGCCTTCCTATACTCAAAGGATAAGCAGGCTGAGAAAGAAGTAAGAGAAATAATACCCTTCACGATAGCCACAAACCATATTAAGTATCTTGGCGTGACTCTAACCAAACACGTGAAAGATCTGTATGACAAGAACTTCAAGTCTCTGAAGAAAGAGATTGAAGAAGACCTCAGAAGATGGAAAAATCTGCCATGCTCATGGATTGGCAGGATTAATATAGTAAAAATGAGCATCTTACCAAAAGTAATACAAAGATTCAATGCAATCCCCATCAAAATCCCAACTCAATTCTTCATAGAGTTAGAAAGAGCAATTCAAAAATTCATCTGGAATAACAGAACACCCAGAATAGCTAAAACTATTCTCAAGAGTAAAAGAACCTCTGGGGGAATCAGTATCCCGGACCTCAAGCTGTACTACAGAGCAATAGTGTTAAAAACTGCATGGTATTGGTACAGTAACAGACATGTAGATCATTGGAACAGAATTGAAGACCCAGAAATGAATCCACACTGCTATGGTCACTTGATCTTGACAGAGGAGCTAAAACCATCCAGTGGAAAAAAGATAGCCTTTTCAACAAATGGTGCTGGCTCAGCTGGAGGTCAACATGCAGAAGAATGCAAATTGACCCATCCTTATCTCCTTGCACTAAGCTCAATTCTAAGTGGATCAAAGATCTCCACATAAAACCAGACACACTTAAACTAATAGAAGGGAAACTAGGGAAGAACCTTGAACATATGGGCACAGGGGAGAATTTCCTGAACAGAACTCCAATAGCTTATGCTCTAAGATCAAGAATAGACAAATGGGACCTCATTAAATTACAAAGTTTTTGCAAGGCAAAAGACACTGTCAAAAAGACAGAGCGGCAACCAACTAACTGGGAAATGATCTTTACCAACCTTACATCTGACAGAGGGCTAATATCCAAGATATACAAAGAACTCAAGAAGTTAAACTCCAGAGAGGCAAATAACCCTATTAAAAAATGGGGTACAGAGCTACACAAAGAGTTCTCACCTGAAGAATTTCTAATGGCTGAGAAGCACCTAAAGAGATGTTCATCATCCTTAGTCATTAGGGAAATGCAAATCAAAACAACCCTGAGATTCCATCTCACACCAGTCAGGATGGCTAAGATCAAAAACACAGGAGACAGCAGTTGTTGGCGAGGATGTGGAGAAAGAGGAACACTCCTCCACTGCTGGTGGAATTGCAGGCTGGTACAACCACTCTGGAAAGCAGTCTGGCAGTTCCTCAGAAAACTGGGCATGACACTCCCGGAGGATCCGGCTGTACCACTCCTGGGCATATACCCAGAGACTTTACCTGCATGCAATAAGGACACATGCTCCACTATGTTCATAGCAGCCTTATTTATAATAGCCAGAAGCTGGAAAGAACCCAGATGTCCCTCAACGGAGGAATGGATTCAGAAGATGTGGTATATCTACACAATGGAATACTACTCTGCAATTAAAAACAATGAATTCACGAAATTCCTAGGCAAATGGTCAGAACTTGAAAATATCATCCTTAGTGAGGTAACCCAATCACAAAAGAACACACATGGTATGCAGTCACTGATAAGGGGATATTGACCCAGAATCTCGGAATACCCTAGACACAATCCGCATATCAATAGATTTCTAAGAAGATGGAAGGAGAGACCCCTGGTCCTGGAAAGACTGGATGTAGGGGAACGCCAGGACAGAGTAAGGAGAGGGGGTTGAATGGAGAAAAGAGGGAGGGAAGGGGGCTTATGGGACTTTCGGGGAGGGAGGAAACGGGAAAGGGGAAGTGATTTGGAATGTAATTTAAAAAAATAAAAGAAAAACAAAGTTGGGAAACGACAAAAAAAAAGAAGTTATGATTAAACACTTTTTAGAATAAAAAAAATAAATCAATAATCTGTAAATGCTTGTAATGTTCTATTAAAGTCATTTTTCTCAATTTATTTATTTATTTATTTACTCATTTATTTATTTATTTATTTACTTATTTATTTTAAATTCCAGATTTTATCCCCCTCCTGGTCCACCTTCTACTTTTCCACATTCCATAACCCCCAAGGTCTCCACCAGGATGTCCCTACTCCCACCACAAAATACATCATTTCACTCCCAGGGGCCTCCAGTCTCTTGAGGGTTAGGTGCATATTCTCTGACTGAACCCACACCTGGCACTCCTCTGCTGTACATGTGTTGGGGGCTTCATATCAGCTGGTGTATGCTGCCTGGTTGGTATTCCAGTATCTGAGAGATCTCGGAGGTCCAGGTTAATTGAGACTCCAGGTCCTCCAACATGGACGCCCTCCTCTTCAGCCTCTTTCTGCTTTCCCCTAATCCAACCACAGGGGTCAGCAGATTCTGGCCATTGGTTGTATGCAAATATGTGCATCTTACTTTTTCAGCTAGTTCCTTCAGAGGGCAGTAACGATAGGTCCCTTATTTTGTGTGCTCCATAGTCTCCATAATTGGGTCAGGTCTCAGGGCCTCCCCTTGACCTGGATCCCATTTTGTCCCTGTCTCTGGACGTTCGTTTCCTCAGACTCCTCTCCATTTCCATCCCTGGAGTTTTTTCAGGCAGGGTCAATTATGGGTCAGAGTTTTGACTGTAGGATGTAAACATCATCCCTCACTTGATGCTCTGTCTTTCTGCTGGAGGTGGGACCTAAATGCTCCCTCTCCACAATGTAAGGCATTTCATCTAAGTTACCTCTCTTTGACTCCTTTCATTTTTAACAAAACTTATTTTGCTATATTTATCTATAATTAAAAGTATATAGCTATAACATCTTTTCTTATTTTGTTTATTTAATTCCAATTAAATTTCCTTCTACTTCTGTATAAACCTAAGCTCAGGTTAATATATGGGTTGTGTCAGCTAAGTGATCCCAGAATTCCCATGGAGCCCACATTTAAAGAACCCAATTGACTGCATAACAGTCACTTCTTCAATTTCCATTAATTTTTCTATTTTTATCACTACTAAGCCTGCTCTCTGTGTAACCAGTCTTATTTCCCAGCGGGAGCTTCGAATATCTACAGCTTAAGCTCTTTGCTGCAGTTTAGAAGCATTTGAGAAAGCCTCAGGTTGAACTCCTAGACTGCCCTCCAGCATGTCTGGGTTGGATTGGTGATGTTGTTTTGTCTTAAATTTTGAGCCATGAACCCCAGATTTATGCATGTCAATTTAGCACAATTTTTTTTCTAGTCCCAAACCTGTGTGTCTTGGGGAGAAACCGCAAATTTCAGAGACCAGTTCTCCTTAGCATGTGTTTGTCCTAAGTCTCAAACCACATGGGTTAGAGAGAAAACATGTGACTTGGTTAAGAAAACAATTCTCCTAACCTCCTAATCTTAAAGGGATTGCATGTGCTTTTAATCTTAAATTAATCTTAAATTTAATCTTACATTTTTACTGTGAGTTTTTGCCTACTTTGGGCACCATATATTGTAAAATGTTTAATAAAAATCACTGTGTGGGTTCCCTTCCCACCTTTGACCCATTATTTTCCCAGATGAAACACATACACACACACACACACACACACAGACTTATAATTTTAATAATGCCTTAAGCAGTACAAAAACTGGGCACCTGCCTACCCTCCATGCTGTCAGAATCCACTTGCTCATCTATAATCCAAGTTATTGCTTGCTATACTTCATATGTCCTGCTCTAACCAGGCAGCCCTCTGGGCCATGTCCTCTTTGCTGAGAGGCCATAGCAACTCTTCTAGCTTCTCTAGCCTATGGCCAGTCTCTCCCTCCTCTTCTTCTGTCTTCCTTATGGTCACAACCTATTGTACGTCTCTTCTGACACAACTATTAGCTGTTAGCATCTTTACTTACCAATCTGAATTAATAGGGGTCAAGGTTCCTAAGTGTATACTTCAAATACTAGAGGCCAGCACTTAGCATTACAATGAAGACTAAAATACAAAACCTCAACATATGTATACATTCTCTCTCTCTCTCCATATATATATATATATATATATATATATATATATATATATATATCACCAATATTTAACATTCTATTTTTAGTCAACTGTGATATTTTGGGAGAGAAATTAATGAATGAGAAATGAACTGCTTTTTATTCATATTCTAGTGTAGAATATTATAATTAAATATGCAAAAATACATTCATTCATATATGTATGGTGATAAATTCTTTTTTTTTTAATTTAATTTTATTTTATTTTTTTTTAATTTACATTCCAAATCACTTCCCCTTTCCCGTTTCCTCCCTCCCCGAAAGTCCCATAAGCCCCCTTCCCTCCCTCTTTTCTCTGTTCAACCCCCTCTCATTACTCTGTCCTGGCGTTCCCCTACATCCAGTCTTTCCAGGACCAGGGGTCTCTCCTTCCATCTTTTTAGAAATCTATTGATATGCTGATTGTGTCTAGGGTATTCTGAGATTCTGGGTCAATATCCCCTTATCAGTGACTTCATACCATGTGTGATCTTTTGTGATTGGGTTACCTCACTAAGGATGATATTTTCAAGTTCTGACCATTTGCCTAGGAATTTCGTGAATTCATTGTTTTTAATTGCAGAGTAGTATTCCATTGTGTAAATATACCACATCTTCTGAATCCATTCCTCCGTTGAGGGACATCTGGGTTCTTTCCAGCTTCTGGCTATTATAAATAAGGCTGCTATGAATATAGTGGAGCATGTGTCCTTATTGCATGCAGGTAAAGTCTCTGGGTATATGCCCAGGAGTGGTATAGCCGGATCCTCCGGAAGTGTCATGCCCAGTTTTCTGAGGAGCCGCCAGACTGCTTTCCAGAGTGGTTGTACCAGCCTACAATTCCACCAGCAGTGGAGGAGTGTTCCTCTTTCTCCACATCCTCGCCAACAACTGCTGTCTCCTGTGTTTTTGATCTTAGCCATCCTGACTGGTGTGAGATGGAATCTCAGGGTTGTTTTGATTTGCATTTCCCTAATGACTAAGGATGATGAACATCTCTTTAGGTGCTTCTCAGCCATTAGATATTCTTCAGGTGAGAACTCTTTGTGTAGCTCTGTACCCCATTTTTTAATAGGGTTACTTGCCTCTCTGGAGTTTAACTTCTTGAGTTCTTTGTATATCTTGGATATTAGCCCTCTGTCGGATGTAAGGTTGGTAAAGATCATTTCCCAGTTAGTTGGTTGCCGCTTTGTCTTTTTGACGGTGTCTTTTGCCTTGCAAAAACTTTGTAATTTAATGAGGTCCCATTTGTCTATTCTTGATCTTAGAGTATAAGCTATTGGAGTTCTGTTCAGGAAATTCTCCCCTGTGCCCATATGTTCAAGGTTCTTCCCTAGTTTCCCTTCTATTAGTTTCAGTGTGTCTGGTTTTATGTGGAGATCTTTGATCCACTTAAAATTGAGCTTAGTGCAAGGAGATAAGGATGGGTCAATTTGCATTCTTCTGCATGTTGACCTCCAGCTGAGCCAGCACCATTTGTTGAAAAGGCTATCTTTTTTCCACTGGATGGTTTTAGCTCCTTTGTCAAAGATCAAGTGACCATAGGAGTGTGGATTCATTTCTGGGTCTTCAATTCTGTTCCATTGATCTACATGTCTGTTACTGTACCAATACCATGCAGTTTTTAACACTATTGCTCTGTAGTACAGCTTGAGGTCCGGGATACTGATTCCCCCAGAGGTTCTTTTACTCTTGAGAATAGTTTTAGCTATTCTGGGTTTTCTGTTATTCCAGATGAATTTTTGAATTGCTCTTTCTAACTCTATGAAGAATTGAGTTGGGATTTTGATGGGGATTGCATTGAATCTGTGTATTACTTTTGGTAAGATGCTCATTTTTACTATATTAATCCTGCCAATCCATGAGCATGGCAGATTTTTCCATCTTCTGAGGTCTTCTTCAATTTCTTTCTTCAGAGACTTGAAGTTCTTGTCATACAGATCTTTCACTTGTTTGGTTAGCGTCACGCCAAGATACTTAATATGGTTTGTGGCTATCGTAAAGGGTATTATTTCTCTTACTTCTTTCTCAGCCTGCTTATCCTTTGAGTATAGGAAGGCTTCTGACTTGCTTGAGTTGATTTTATATCCGGCCACTTTGCTGAAGTCGTTTATCAGCTGTAGGAGTTCTCTGGTGGAGTTCTTTGGGTCGCTTATGTATACTATCATATCGTCTGCAAATAGTGATAGTTTGACTTCTTCCTTTCCAATTTGTATCCCTTTGACCTCTTTTTGTTGTCTAATTGCTCTAGCTAGAACTTCAAGTACTATATTGAAAAGATATGGAGAGAGAGGGCAGCCTTGTCTAGTCCCTGATTTTAGTGGGATTGCTTCAAGTTTCTCTCCGTTTAGATTGATGCTGGCTACTGGTTTGCTGTAAATTGCTTTTACTATGTTTAGATATGGGCCTTGAATTCCTGATCTTTCCAAGACCTTTAGCATGAAAGGATGCTGAATTTTGTCAAATGCTTTCTCAGCATCTAATGAGATGACCATGTGGTTTTTTTTCTTTGAGATTGTTTATGTAGTGGATTACATTGATGGATTTCCTTATATTGAACCATCCCTGCATCCCTGGGATGAAGCCTACTTGATCGTGGTGAATGATCGTTTTGATGTGTTCTTGGATTTGGTTGGCAAGAATTTTATTGAGTATTTTTGCATCGATATTCATAAGAGAGATTGGCCTGAGATTCTCTTTCTTTGTCGGATCTTTTTGTGCTTTTGGTATTAGTGTAATTGTGGCTTCATAGAACGAGTTGGGTAGTGTTCCTTCTGTTTCTATTTTGTGGAACAGTTTGAAGAGTATTGGTGTTAGGTCTTCTTTGAAGGTCTGATAGAATTCTGCACTAAAACCATCTGGACCTGTGCTTTTTTTGGTTGGAAGACTTCCAATGACAACTTCTATTTCTTCAGGGGTTATAGGACGGTTTAGATGGTCTATTTGATCCTGATTTAATTTTGGTACTTGGTATTTGTCAAGGAAATTGTCCATTTCCTCAAGATTTTCTAGTTGTGTTGAATACAGGTTTTTGTAGTAGGATCTGATGATTTTTTGAATTTCCTCAGTTTCTGTTGTTATCTCTCCCTTTTCGTTTCTGATTTTATTAATTTGGATACTATCTCTGTGCCCTCTGGTTAGTCTGGCTAAGGGCTTATCTATCTTGTTGATTTTCTCAAAGAACCAACTCCTCGTTTTGTTGATTCTTTGTATGGTTTTATTTGTTTCTACTTGATTGATTTCAGCCCTGAGTTTGATGATTTCCTGCCTTCTACTCCTCTTTGGTGTATTTGCTTCTTTTTGTTCCAGGGCTTTCAGGTGTGCCATTAAGCTGTTAGTGTATGCTGTCTCCCGTTTCTTTTTGGCGGCACTCAGGGCTATGAATTTTCCTCTTAGCACTGCTTTCATTGTGTCCCATAAGTTAGGGTATGTTGTGCCTTCATTTTCATTAACTTTCAAAAAGTCTTTGATTTCTTTCTTTATTTCCACCTTGACCAAGTTATCATTGAGTAGAGCATTGTTCAGCCTCCATGTGTACGTGGGTTTTCTTTTGTTTTTGTTGCCATTGAAGACCACCCTTATTCCATAGTGATCTGATAGGAGGCATGGGATTATTTCTATCTTCTTGTATCTGTTGAGGTCTGATTTGTGACCAATTATATGGTCAATTTTGGAGAAGGTACCATGAGGAGCTGAGAAGAAGGTGTATTCTTTAGCTCTAGGATGAAATGTTCTATATATATCAGTTAGTTCCATTTGGTCCAAGGCTTCAATTAGATTCACTGTGTCCCTGTTTAGTTTCTGCTTTCCTGAACGATCCATTTCAGAGAGCGGGGTGTTGAAGTCACCCACTATTATTGTGTGCGGTGCGATGTGTGCTTTGAGTTTTAGTAAAGTTTCTTTTACGAATGAGGGTGCCCTTGCATTTGGAGCATAGATATTCAGGATTGAGAGTTCTTGATGGTGGATTTTTCCCTTGATCAGTATGTAGTGTCCTTCTGTGTCTTTTTTGATGACTTTAGGTTGAAAATCAATTTTATCCGATATTAGGATGGCTACTCCACCTCATTTCTTGGGGCCATTTGCTTGTAAAATTGTTTTCCAGCCTTTTACTCTGAGGTAGTGTTTGTCTTTGACACTGAGGTGCGTTTCCTGCATGCAGCAAAATGCTGGGTCCTGTTTACGTATCCAGTCTGCTAGTCTATGTCTTTTAATTGGGGAATTGAGACCATTGATATTAACAGAGATTAAGGCATAGTGATTATTGCCATCTGCCATTCTTGACGCTATCTTTATGTTTGAGTGGTTATCTACTTTTGGGTTTGATTCAAGAAGGTTATTATCTCATTTTTTCCAGGGTGTTGTTTCTCTCCCTGTATTGGAGGTTTCCACCTATTATCCGTTGCAGGGCTGGATTTGTGGAAAGATATTGTGAAAATTTGGTTTTATCATGGAATATCTTGGTCTCTCCATCTATGGTGATTGAGAGTTTTGCTGGGTATAGTAGTCTAGGCTGGCATTTGTGCTGTCTTAGTGTCCGCATGAGATCTGCCCAGGATCTTCTGGCTTTCATAGTCTCTGGTGAGAAGTCTGATGTGATTCGGATAGGTCTTCCTTTGTATGTTACTTGGCCCTTTTCTCTTACTGCATTTAGTATTCTTTCTTTGTTTAGAACATTCGGTGTTTTGATTATTATGTGACGGGAGGTATTTCTGTTCTGGTCCAGTCTGTTTGGAGTTCTGTAGGCTTCTTGTACGTTCATCGGCATCTCTCTCTTTAAGTTAGGGAAGTTTTCCTCCATAATTTTGTTGAAGATGTTTACTGGCCCTTTAAGTTGCAAATCTTCACTCTCATCTATACCTATAATCCTTAGGTTTGGTCTTCTCATTGTGTCCTGGATTTCCTGGATGTTTTGGGTTACGCGTTTTTTGCATTTTGCATTTTCTTTGACTGTTGAGTCGATGCTTTCTATGGAATCTTCAGCACCTGAGATTCTTTCTTCCATCTCTTGTATTCTATTGTTGATGTTTGCATCTATGACTCCTGATTTCTTCCCAAGGTTTTCTATCTCCAAAGTTGTCTCCCTTTGTGATTTCTTAGTTGTTTCTACTTCCTTTTTTAGTTCCTGGATGGATTTGCTGAGATCCTTCACTTGTTTGTTTGTATTTTCCTGTATTTCTTTAAGGTATTTTTGCATTACCTCTTTCAGGATTTCTTCCTGATGACCCACGTTCTCCTGCATTTCTCTGAGCGATTTTTGTGTTTCCTCCTCATGGGATTCCATCTGTTGATCCATCGTCTCCTGCATTTCTTTAAGCAGTTCTCGTGTTTCCTTTGTAAGGGCATCTAACCGTTGATTCATTTCTTTAAGCAATTTTTGTGTTGCCTCCTTATGGGCATCCGTCTGTTGACCCATATTCTTCTGCATTTCTTTATGCAAATTTCGTGATTCCTTTGTGAGTGCATCTACCCGTTGATTCATCTCGTTAAGCGATTTTTGTGTTGTCTCCTTGTGCGCCTCCATCTTTTGATCCATGTTCTCCCGCATTTCTCTAAGCGATTTTTGTGTTTCCTTTGTAAGGGCTTCTAACCGTTGATTCATGGTCTCCTGTAACTCTTTATGAGATTTATTTGTGTCCTTCTTGTGATCCTCTAATAGCATCATGAGAAATGATTTTAAATCCAGATCTTGTCTTTCGGGTGTGGTGGGGTATCCAGGACTTGCTGCTGTTGGAGAGTTGGGTTCGGATGGTCCCACATTACTTTGATTACTGTTAGTAACATTCCTACGTTTGCCTTTTGCCATCTGGATACCTCTGGTGTTAGTTGGTCCTGCTGCCACTGGCTGTTGGTTGGACCTCCTGTGAGCCTGCAAAGCTATTTCTGCCCCCCCCTGGATTACCAAGATTCCCCTGGCACCGATTTCTGGGGCCTGCCTGCTCCTGAGTGACTTTGGAGCCCTAATGTGCTTTGCCCCAAGTGATCTTATATTGGGGAGGCCTTGCACATCTAAAGGCTCAGCCTAGTGGATTCCTGGAGCAGAGGTCGCCAAAGGGAGGCTGGCAGGCTCCTGCCCTGTGCAGGGGTGTGTGATCTCTCCTGGGGGGGGAGGGGGCGTCCCTCTGCCAGGCAGAAGTCCCACAGCAGATCTGGCACGCTGGTCACTGCAGATCAGCCCAGCACCTGGGAGCAGGTTACACACAAGCTGCCTGAACCCGAAGTGATATTATGCCTGTCTGTCTCTGAGCCTGGCGGTCCCAACCACCTGGCCACTGGAGCAAAGATGGCGGAGGGCACTCTCCGTGGCGCTGCTCACCCTGTGTTCACGATGGCCCGCCGATCTGGCACCCAGACGACCACAGCGCCAACCCGCCCTCGGGCACAGACGGAAGCCCCAACAGGCCGTTTCCCAAGTGATGTTATATTGGGGGGAGAGCCTGGGTACCGGTCTCTCCAGCGCAGTCCGCGGGAACAGAGGTCGAGGAAGGGAAGCTGGCAGGCTCCCTCCCTGCGCGGGGTCCCTCCACCAGGCAGAAGGTCCCACTGCGGAACTGGCGCGCTGGTTACTGCAGATCAGCCCAGCACCTGGGAGCAGGCTACACACAAGCTGCCTGAAACCGAAGCGATATTATGCCTGTCTGTCTCTGAGCCTGGCGGTCCCAACTACCTGGTCACTGGAGCAATGATGGCGGAGGGCACTCTCTGTGGCGCCGCTCACCCTGAGGTCACGATGGCCCGCCGATCTGGCACCCAGACGACCACAGCGCCAACCCGCCCTCGGGCACAGACGGAAGCCCCAACAGGCCGCGTCCCAAGTGATGTCACATTGGGGGGAGAGCCTGGGCACCGGTCTCTCCAGCGCAGTCCGCGGGAACAGAGGTCGAGGAAGGGAAGCTGGCAGGCTCCCTCCCTGCGCGGGGTCCCTCCACCAGGCAGGTGGTGATAAATTCTTAAGAAAGAAACATATAGGTAAAGGAATGGAAGTACCATGATTGGATGTATGACCTATATTTAAATCCAGTCATAGATAGTGTTCAGATTTGGAACATAGAAAGAGAATGTACTTGCCATCAAACCAGAATAAGACAATATACATATTGGGAGAAAGGTGTCATTTTATCATTTAGTGGGAGAAGGATGTGAGCAGTTGTTGAGACATAATCTCACTATGTAGTCTGGAACTTCCTGTCCTCCAGACTGCTTCAAATTGAAGGATTTCAAGTATACACCACTATGCCAGGATCATCACTGATTTTATTTAGAGCAATTTGGCTACTGTAGAAATGATTATCTTCTCTGAATTTAGATTCATTGAGTTTATAGAAGAAAATTTATGGCAACATAAAATATCTGAGTGTCATTTTTTAAATTATTTGTAAACCTTGTTTTCTTCATATCTCTAATATATCTCTAATATCCCATTCCTTTTAGTGTTTGCCCTATAAAATTCAGAACTGCTGAGCTGTCTGATGAAATTCTTTGCATCTAAAACCACACATCTTAAATTGTGAACTGACAAAATTGTTTCAAGTCACAGATAGGACAATAGAAAATTCAAGCCATGGCTTTGCTATAAACCAAGTTCCTCAAAGTTAAACATCAAAATTAAATAAAAAATCTCTTAGTAGATATAATATGGCAGTGTTTTGACACAGATTTATTGGCAAGTGTTCAGTTATTGCTCTTGTTCAAGACTCTGGCTTCTATTAGACCATTATTACTGAAACCTCATCAAGGTTTCTCTGGGCTATCTGGCTGTTTGTGGAGTCACATAGATGCTGTATCTTTGGTTCTGAAGGACCATTCCCTTCATACATTGTAGCAGCTCACAGGTGGAATAGATGTTAGGGTAGGCCAGCTCAGTATTCTGGATCTGGGCCTTGGTGATAGCTAATTTTTTCAGTCCACCAACTCTCCTGCAACCATTCTGAGGGGGCAAGGTAAGGTATCCTTCATTGCCATGACAAAAGGTGAGGAAAGATCTCCAGTGTGTTGCAGTTGGCAAGGGGTGGGGACAGTTCTTACTAACCCATGTCACTAAGACATGATTGTATTTTTATCCTTGAGGTACTGAGCCAGTTCAGCATGGACTTTGGACATCAATATGGCCTCAGGCAGTATCTCAGACCATGAATTTTGGTAATAACTGGGACCAAAGATATTGAAATAGACATCTGATGCAATAGGGTTATTGATCCAGATATCACCATGACTTCAGGAGGCAGCACATTCCTCTCACATCATACTAATCCCCCTTTCTATCAAGTCTCCAGTTTCACTTCTCTTCATAGTGCACAGACCTCAATGCTTCTCTTTATCTCACATCTTTTCATTATATATTCACTCATCATCTTAATATCTACCTGCTCGGTGAAGCAGTGGGCAGGGATCTGGCCATCTTCCACCCATTTGTATTTTTTTTAATGTGAAAAATCCACCTTGTCTACTTCAATTCCTGCATGTTTTGGTTAGCATATTTAAGCAATAATTTAAAAATTTTCCATTTTGTTTACTGAGAAGGCAACTTTCATGTCAACTGCTCACTCTACCTTCAAAGCTGCATGGAGACTGCATTTTTAATCAAGAGTAATTGTTAATTCAATCCCAAGTCTTCAATGCCCACCTAAATTCACAACTTGATTTGTGAACTTGTGACTTGTGAATTTAAGATTTGAATTGTCTAATGTGTGGCTATCCCAAGCACTCTACAAAATCAGCATTTAAGAAAAGTTCAAACAAAGAGCCCTTATCAACAGACACTGTCCATGTATCTCCCAAATAAAGTAGGTATAAAGAAGTTTATTCTGGAATGCCTTTCTGCTAGAACTGAAAGTGTTCCAATATAGGGAACTCAGAATACTTATGAAATGAATGCCATTAGATAGTCAGTCTTTAAACTGGGATGAGGGACTTGCCAGGCAGCAGTGAGCTTTACTCTGCCCCTTACCACCATTTTCCATCCCTTGCATCCCAGAAGTCTGCTGGTACCAAAGACAACCAGGTAGGAACCTACTCCAGACCCCTTGCCCACCAGGTTCCAGTAGGGAACATCCAGCATCAGTAAACTGCACACTGTTCACTGTGTTCCATTTTCTGACCCTCAAATCTCCCTGCCTTCCTGGAGATCATTCTGGTATCAGGGACATCAGGACATGTTGGCACAAATTAAGGACCCCAGAAGCTAGGTTAGTACCCAAAACCCTAGAGGTGACCCAGGCCACAAAAATCCAAGTGGAGATACCCTACTAGGCCTGAAGACTTGCTAGTCACCTGAACCCAGGTTTACTCAAGCCAGAAGATAGTTCAGAAAGAGAAACCAAGGTAAAGAAAAAAAATCAAAAGAACCCACCCATCCAACAAAGATAAACTCAGAAATCAACACCTAAAACAATAATAACCACAAAAGAGACATGGCAAAAGGCAGGTAAATTTGTCACCAGCAGAGTCCAGCTTTCCTACTACAGCAAGTACTATCCCAGCTGAAGCACAAGAGAATGACTTTAAATCCAAGCTTATGAAGATGATAGAGGCCTTTAAAGAGGTACAGGAAAGTATAATTTAAAGGGTGGAGGAAATGAATAACACTGTTCAAGACCTGAAAATAAAAACAGAAGCAATAAAGAAATCACGGACTGTTTTAGTCAGGGTTTCTATTCCTGTATGAACATCATTGAAACCACCTGTGGATTCATATGAACAGGTTATCAGGTTCTCTGGATGGAGAGCTGGGGATAGAAACGAGGTGACAGGGAAAGATGGACCAAAACAACCTTGCTGTTCAAAGTCCATGGTTTATTGGGGGACTGAGAATTTAAGGTTTCAAGCAAGACCCTTCCCCTAAATTCCAGGGTATGTTCCAGGGAACTGGTCTGGCTGCTCACTATGTGTTGGCTCTACTGCTCAAGCAGCTGGGTGGGTCACCTGCTTAATTCAGGAATTCATAGACTTGGAGGAACAATGAACTTCACCTCCACTCCATCCTAGGTGTAGCAGGATTATGGCTAGCACAGGAATTCCAGGTCGCAGGTTTCACCTTGGTCAAAGTCAAGTTCCTGCAAGGTGACATGACACTGCAATATGGCTCTCTATACATCATGACCAAGGAGCAAGAGGGGGAGGAAAGGGTTTATTGAGCTTACACTTCCACACTTCTGTTCATCACTAAAGGAAGTCAGAACTGGAACTCAAACAGGTCAGGAAGCAGGAGCTGATATGGAGGCCATGGAGGGATGTTACTTACTGGCTTGCTTCCTCTGGCTCACTCAGCCTGCTCTCTTATAGAACCAAAGAATACCAGCCTAGGGATGGTACCACCCACAATGGGTCCTCACCCCTTGATCACTAATTGAGAAAATGCCCCATAGTTGGATCTCATGGAGGCACTTCCCCAACTGAATCTCCTCTCTCTGTGATAACTCCAGCCTCTGTCAAGGTGACACACAAAACCAGCCAGTACAATTGACTCCTTGTCAACTTGACACACAACACATCACTATTAAGCCTCAACTCTTACTTTCTTATTCATTCCCTAGATCCAAATAACTTTAAAACTCCCACAGTCTTTACATATTAAAAAATCAATCCCTTTAAAAGATCCAATATCTTTTAAAACTCAGTCTTTTAAAAATTCAAAGTCTCTTAACTGTGGGCTCCACTAAAATACTTTCTTCCTTCAAGAGGGCACAGTATCAGGGCATAGTCACAATCAAAAGCAAAACTCAAACTCCAATGGTTCAATATCTGGGATCCAACTCACAATCCTCCAGGCTCCTCCAAGGCTTGGGTCACTTCTCCTGCTCTGACCTTTTTCGCACACAGCTTGTCTTCTAGGCTCCAGCTGCCTATACTCCACTGCTGCTGCTGTTCTTGGTGGTCATCACATGGCACTGGCAACTCCAAAATACTGCATGATCCCTTCAGTCCTGGGCCATCAATTGCAACTGAGGTTGCACCTTCAGCAATGGCCTTCTGTGGCCTCTCACAGTGCTGAGCCTCAGCTGCTCTTAATGACCCCTTCATGCCTTCAAAACCAGTACTACCTGGGTGACTCTTACTCAGTACCAAGTCCAGTCACAGCACAAATTACAACCGTGGCTATCTCTGGAACACAGCTTCTGTGCTCTCAGAAAACACTTCCCAGAAGATTTCACCTCAGTGATGCTGGTCTCTTCTTAATCACCGCTAATTTCTTAGCTCCAGCTGACCAGCATCAATAGTTCCAATAACACAAAAGTTTGCTCTAGTGGTTCTGGTATCTTGTTAATCACAGCTGATTCTTCAGCCCCAGCTAACCAAAACCACAGAATCTTCACAATCAAAACATGGCCCTGATAAGAATCTTTAATCTTCTCTCTGAAATTTCACAAAACAGGCCTCCACCTTCTATACTGTTCTTAACATTATCTTCTAAGCTCTTACAGAACTTTCCACAGAGCTCTTAACATCCTAATGGTTCTTCTAGCTAAAAATTCCAAAGTCCTTCCACAGTCCTCCCCAAAACATGGTCAGGTTGTCACAGGAATACCCCACTACGCTAGTACCAGTTTGTCTTAGTCAGGATTTCTATTCCTGTATGAACATCATGACCTAGAAGCAAGTTGGGGAGGAAAGGGCTTATTGAGCTTACACTTCCACACTGCTGTTCATCACTAAAGGAAATCAGGACTGGAACTCAAACAGGTCAGGAAGCAGGAACTAATGTGGAGGCCATAGAGTGATGTTCCTTACTGGCTTGCTTTCTCTGGCTTGCTCAGCCTGCTTTCTTATAGAACCAAAGAATACCAGCCTAGGGATTGTAACACCCACAAGGGGCTCTCCCCCCTTGATCACTAATTGAGAAAATGCCCCACAGTTAGATCTCATGGAGGCACTTCACCAACTGAAGCTCCTTTTTTTCTGTGATAACTCCAGCCTCTGTCAAGTTGACACACAAAACCAGCCAGTACAAAGACTGAGCGAATCCTGGAGATGGAAAACATGAAGATGTAAGAGAACACAAACTACAGATGCAAACATAACCAACAAAATATAAGAGATGAGAGAGAGAATCTATGACTTTGAAGATATGGTAGACGAAGTTGATACATTGGTAAGAGAAAATGTTAAATATAATAGGTTTCTGACACAAAACATCTAGGAAATTTGGAACACTATGAAAGGACCAACAAATCTAAGAGTAATAGGAATAAAAGGGAAAGAAGATTCCCAGCTCAAAGACCCAGAAAATGTTTTCAACAAAATCATAGAAGAAAATTTCTCCAACCTGAAGAAAGATTTTCTTATAAATGTACAAGAAACAAACAGTTCACCAAATAAATTTTACCAAATAGAAAAAGTTCCCTCCACATAATAATCAAAACACTAAATGTACAGAACAAAGAAAGAATATTAAGAGCTGCAAGAGTTAAGAGCCAAGTAATATAGCAGACATACTACAATTACACTGAATTTCTTAACAGAGACTGAAGGCCAGAAGGGTCTGGACAGATGTCTAGCAGTCTCTAAGAAACTACAGATGCCAGTCCAGACTACTACACCCAGCAAAATTTTCAGTCACCGTAGAAGAAGAAAAGAAAATATTCCATGACAAAATTTGAACAATATCTATCTTCAAATCCAGCATTACAGAAGACACTAGAAAGAAAACCCCAATCTGAGGAAGTTAACTACACCAAAGAAAACACAGAAATAATTTCATGCCAGAATAAAAAGAAAGGGAAGTATGTGAATTTACAACACATCAAAACTTATGGGACACAACTAACGCAGTGATAAGAGGAAAGTTTATCAAACTAAGTACCTTCATAGAGAAATTAGTAAAATCTCATTCTATTGATTTAAAAGAACACCTGAAAACTCTAGCACAAAATGTAGCAAACATAAGCAAGAGCAATTAATTGCAGAAAATAAACTCAAGACTGAAATTAATAAAATAGAAACAAAGAAAACAGTAGAAATAACAAATAAAAGTGTTGGTTCTTTGAAAATGCCAATAAGATAGATAAACGCTCAGCAAAACTAATTAAAAGGCAGTGAGAATAAAAATTAAAAAAAATCAAAATGAAAAGGGGCACATAACAACAGGAAGTGAGGAAATCTAAAAAATCATTAGGTCTTACATCAAAACTTGCACTCAACAAAATTGGAAAATCTAAACAAAATGCACAATTTTCTTGACAGATGCAATTTACCAAAGCTAAATCAACTTAGATAACCTAAGTAGATTTATAACCCCTAAGGAAATAGAAGCAATCATTAAAAGTTGCTCAACCAAAAATCCCTAGGGCCAGATGGTTTTAGCTTAGAAGTTTTAGTGAGAGCAATAAGAAAATTGAGGGAGATCAAGGGGACACGCGTTGGAAAGAAAGAAGTCAAAGTATTACTATTTGCAGATGATATGATAATATACATGTGACCCAAAAAATTCTATCATATAATTGTTACAGCTAATAAACAACTTCATCAAAGTAGTTTTATACAAAATTAAGTCAAAAACAAACAAACAAACAAATCACTAGCCCTCCTTTCTGCAAATGATGTTTGGGCTGAGAAAGAAATCAGGGAAACTACACCCTTCACTGCTATTGGCCGGGAGTCTCCCTGCCTGAGGAAGGTAGTGGTGGAGTAGGACTCTGGTGATGATGGCTTTGAAGTTTGAGGGTCTCAGGGCTTTCTAGCTCTCTAACTGTACTGAAATGCTGATAATAATTTCAAAAATGACCTAGAAACTTTCTTGCTCTTTCTGAGGGTGAAAGACTGATGGCTTAGGTGATTAACTCCTGTAGCCTAATAGCAGAGGATTAAGCAATGTGGTCTTTGTTCTATCTCAGCAGGAAATGCTGGGCTCTAACTATCAGCCTACTAGTCAGAAGTCACAGGGAGAAAAATGGAACAATTAGAGAAGTGGTTAATATGTTTATTACTAACTTGTAAAGAGTTTCCTTTGAAAGCTATATAAGGGAAAAAGCAGAAAAATCCTAAGCAGAGAAGGGGAAAAATTATTGTAAGTGGGGAAAGGTAAAAAGTGTGAGAGAGAGAGAGAGAGAGAGAGAGAGAGAGAGAGAGAGAGAGACAGAGAGAGAGAGACAGAGAGAGGGCTTTCTCTCTTTAGTCTTTAGTACTCATACATCTTTCAGAATACATGATCACATGTCACAAAGCTCATCACAAGTTCACACAAAAACCATGGCATAAATTGAAATAGAAGTTTACAACAGAGAATGTTTACATGCATATCCATTAGGAGAAATTATCTAGCTAAACATCTATCAATTGTTTTTCACAGTTCATTGAAGTTTAAAACCATATCTAAGTTATTAGTGAAGTTTTATATAGATAAACCCAGTCAATATTTTATCTTCTGTCCTAACAACTATAATAAATTCTAGTTTCCTTAACCTTTGGTTAATTGTTTTAAAATCTCTTGGAATGTGCTCTGAGTAGGAGAAAGTTTGGTTACCATCTAAGAGCAATTAACTGGTGACACTTGGGAGACTGGCAGAGTTCTCACTGCAGTTTGAACTATCAGAGAATGACCTAATAGAAGTTCCACTATTAAAGAGCTTAATAATCACAGGTATAATTTTAGGAATTCTTATAGTATCATCAATAAAATTTAAGTCATCTATTTGTCTACATAGCATTACTATAAGACAGTACATCTTCATGGATCTGCAGGGATCTACTCCATAGGAGTGTGCTATTACTTATTGATTATTATAAATGTTTAATAATAACAGGAAAGCATATTAATAGCAGGAATCTTTCCTAAAATTAGTCTCTCACAGCTTTGCTGAATCAGGACTCACCTGTCACAGATTATAAAATAATCTGAAGCAGGCCATCTTAGGATGATAGCCTGCTAGTATATTAACTTGTCCCATTATGGTTCCTGACACTTCACAATAGCCACAAATATTATAAACTATCTTGGTGTAACTCTAACCAATCAAGTTGTATGACAAGAGCTTCAAGTCTCTGAAGAAATAAATTGAATAAGATATCAGAAGATGGAGAGATCACTAATGTTCACTGATTGTTAGGATTAAGAGAGTGAAAATAGCCATCCTACCAAATACTGTCTACAGATTCAATGCAATCCTCCGCAAAATTCCAACATGATTCTTTACAGATCGTGAAAGAACATTACACAACTCTATATGGAAAAAAACAAGAAACCCAAGATAATGAAATCAATTATGAACAACAAATAGACTTCTGAAGGTATCACTGTCCTTGGTTTCAAGCTGTACCACAGAGCAACCACATAGTACTGGCATAAAAACAGTTGATCAATAAAATCTGAGGACCCAGAAATAAACCCACACACCTATGAACACTTGACTTTTTGTTTTTTGTTTTGTCTGTTTGCTTGTTTTGTTTTGTTTTGGATATTTGCTTCATTTACATTTCAAATGATATTCCCTTTCCTCATCATCCCTCTGAAAACCCCCATCCCATCCCCTGCTCACCAATCCCCCAACCCCAGCCCGACTTTCCTGAGTGGCACACTTTCCTCTCATTGATGTCTGAAATGGCCATCTTCTGCTACATATGTATTTTTATATGAAAAATTGATAGGTAAGAAATGATCCAAATTAGCAGACAGAGATAATTATTTTTTGATAGCCTGCCCATCAAGTGATTCCAAATAAAAAAGTACTGCTGAACTACTTGTCTATTAGAAGTTTCTTCAAAGGGAATGTTTCACTCTGGGACTACTAAAGCCAAGCAATATATGGAATTGATTGACATTTCCAGACTTTCTGGAGACTGATGATCTTTGTGAGTCCTAGTATAAAGTAGTTTCTTCTGATTCTTCAGTGCAATTTAAGTTTTGAAGCATCTTGGGGGGTATTAATGCAGTAAGAACAATATTAATACATCAATGCAAATATAGATTTGACAGAAAAGGCAAATTCAATTTCAAAAGATTTTATAAGAGACTCCAATTTAAGAGTATAAACAGTTGATTTCTCAACATTTTTATTGGATATTTCATTTATTTACATTTTTCAATGTTATCTCCTTTCCTATTTTCCCTTCCACAGGCCCTCAATACCATCCCTCCTCTCCCTGCTTCAATGAGGGCACTCCCCCAGGCACCCATTCACTCTTATCTCAAAACCATGGTATTCCTCTACACTGGGGCATCAAACCTTCACAGGACCACTGGACTCTTCTCCTATTGATGCCAGAAAAGGCCATCCTCTGCTACATATTCAGCTGGAGCCATGGGTCCCTTCATATGTACTCTTTCAACATTGGGTGGATTAGTCCCTGGGAGCTCTGGGGGTTCTGTTTGGTTGATATTGTTGTTCATCCTATAAGGTTGCAAACTACTTCAGCTCCTTCAGTTCTGTCCCTAATTTCCTCATTGGGATTCCTGTCCAATGGATGTCTGGGAGCATCTGCTTCTGTATTTGTCAGGCTCAGGCAGAGCCTCCTAAGAGACAGCTATATCAGGCTCTTGTCAGCAAGAACTTCTTGGCATCCACAAGAGTGTCTGGATTTGGCACCTGTACATGAAATGGATCTCCAGGCGGGGAAGTCTCTGGATGGCATTTTCTTCAGTCTCTGCTCCATACTTTGTCCCTGTATTTCCTTTAGACAGGAGAAATTCTGGATTAAACAATTTGGAGGTAAGTGGGTGCCCACGTCCTCAACTGGGGGCCATTCCTAACCTCTGGAGATTGTCTCTACAAGTTCTCTCTCCCCTTTGCTGGGCATTTCAGCTAATCACATCCCCAGTGAGTCCTGTGATCCTCTTGCTTCTTGGCATCTGGGACTTTCTGGTGGCTACCCCCAGTTGACCATTCCCCATTGCTACATACCCCTGTTCAAATTCTTGACCTTCTGTATGCCATATCCATCTCCTCCCATATGTGATCCTGACCCCCTTTTTCCCCTCACACTCCTCTCTTTCTCCCAAGTCCCTCCAACTCTCTACCTCCTGGAGTAATTTATTTCCCCTTTTAAGAAAGACTGAAGAATCCACACTTTGGTCATCCTTCTTCTTGAGCTTCATATGGTCTATGAGTTTCATCATGGCTATTCTGAGCTTTTAGCCTAATATCCACTTTTACATACAGTGTGTGTTATTTTGTAACTGGATTACCTCACTCAGGATGATATTTTGTAGTTCCATCCATTTGTCTATGAATTTCATGAAGTCGTAGTTTATAATAACTGAGTAGTATTCAATGGTGCAAATGTACCATATTTTCTGTATTTATTCCTCTGTTGAGAGATATCTGGGTTGTTTCCAAGGTGGCTATGAACATATTGAAACATGTGTACTTGTTATATGTTGGAGCATATTTTGGGTATATGCCCAGGAGTGGTAAAACTGAGTCCTCAGGTAGTACTATGTTTGTGAACCTGTCTACTGGAGGCTGTCCACAGAGATCTCTGGCCCAGTCAGGTGTGAGGGTTTAGGCAGAGGGGAGAGAGTGTGAGCTGGAAGGGAAGTTGGAGTCATCTCCACAGTCTCTGCTGCTGCAGCTAGCTCCACCTCAATCTCTGCCTAAGTTGTCGCCTCATTTGCTCCATGTTGCCCAGTACTGAGCCAGGCCAGGCTAGGTCTATGAGAGGCCTGCTAGCCAGGGAGAAGTGGGAAGAGTTTCAGATGGCATTTTGGGAGAGCAGCGATCTTTCTAAGTGGCAGTATTACAGATCCTATGACAGAAGCTCTCAGATGACTGAGTAGTTCTCACACACCTTTATTCCTGCTGGATAGGATTATTTTTTTAACTTTTTTATTAGATATTTTCTTTATTTACATTTTAAAGGCTAACCTCTTTCCTCATTTCCCCTCCAAAATCACCCTATCCCATCCACCATCCCCCTGCTCACTAACCCACCCACTCTTGTTTCCCTAACCTGGCATTCCCCTACCCTGGGGCAATGAGCCTTCATGGGTCCACGGGCCTCTCCTCTCATTAATGTCTGACCAGGCCATCCTCTGCTGCCCATGTGGCTGGAGCCATGGGTTCCTCCATGAGTATTCTGTGGTTGGTGGTTAAGACCCCGGGAGATCAGGGGGTCCTGGTTGGTTCATATTGTTTTTTCTCCTTTGGGCTTGTAAACACCTTCAGCTCCTAGGTTCCTTCTTCTAGATCCTCCATTGGGGACCCTGTGCTCAGTTCAATGATTGGCTGAGAACATGCCCCTCTGTATTTGCCAGTCACTGGCAGAGTCTCTCTGAAAACAGCTATGTCTGGCTCCTGTCAGCAACAAAATGGTTGGCATAGTGTCTGGGTTTGGTAATGATATATGTGATTCATCTCCATGTGGGGTGGTTTCTGGACGGTCTTTCCTACAGACACAGATTTTTACATACAGTTTTGAGTGGGTCAGTGTCTTACAGCAGGTACTTCTCATTGGTTTGGTCTGAGAGGTTGAAGATACCTTATCTGAATGTGGGAGGGTTTGTGGTACTGCTCCTATGTGACTGATGGCCACAGATCTCTCTATGGGGGACTTTGGGGAGCTGTAGCTATGTAATGGGAACCAGGGGTACAAGGAGCATGGCTAAATCCCTGTTGTCCCTTGCAGGTGAAAGTCACTTGCTGGGTCATCAAGATTTTAAACCTGAGCACAGCCAGAGACTAGGCTCACCACTCCACATACGTCCAAGTTTCTGAGGACCCGCCAGACTGATTTCCAGAGGGGTTGTACCAGGTTGCAATCCCACCAACAATGGAAGAGTGTTCCTCTGCAATTTGAAAATTCATTTGGAATAATCAAAAACCCTAGATAGTAAAATCTATTCTCAACAGTAAAAGAACTTCTGGAGGAATCACCATCCCTGACCTCAAGCTTTATTAAAGAACAACAGTGATTAAAACTGTATGGTATGAATTGACAACACAGAAATGAACCCACACATCTGTATTCACTCGTTCTTTGACAAAGGAACTAAAACCATCCAGTGGAAAAAAAGACAGCATTTTCAACAAATATTGCTGGTTTAGCTGGTGGTCAGCATGTAGAAAATGCAAATTGACCCGTTTTTATCTCCTTGTTTGAGCTCAAGTTCAAGTGGATCAAGGACGTTCACATAAAACTAGTCACACTAAATTCAATAGAAGAGAAAATGGGGAAGAACCTCAAACACATGGGTATGGGGGAAATTTTCCTAAACAGAACACCAATGGCTTATGCTCTAAAATCAAAAATCCACAAATGGAACTTCATAAAATTGAAAAGCTTCTATAAGGCAAAGGATGCTGTCAATAGGACAAAATGGCAATCAACAGATTAGGAAAATATCTTTATCAATACTGTATCTGATAGAGGGCTAAGACCTAATATATACAAATAATTCAATAAGTTAGACTCCAGAGAAACAAATAACTCTATTAAAATATGGGGTACAGAGCTAAACAATGAATTCTTAACTCAGGAATATCGAATGGCCGAGAAGCACCTAAAGAAATGTTCAACATCCTTATTCATAAGGGAAATGGAAACCAAAACAACCCTGAGATCTCACCTCACACCAGTCAGAATGGCTAAGATAAAAAATTCAGGTGACAGCAGATACTGTTGAGGATGTGGAGAAAGAGGATTATTCTCAACTTTTTTTTTCTAAGTTTTTTTTTTATTTACATTCCAAATCATTTCCCCTTTCCCGTTTCCTCCCTCCCCGAAAGTCCCATAAGCCCCCTTCCCTCCCTCTTTTCTCCATTCAACCCCCTCTCTATTCTCAACTTTTAAGGTACACAGGTTTTAAATGTTTTATTTGACATTTACATGCTTAATAGATGTTTCATTGGTAAAACTTAAACTGTTGAGTTTATTTACATATGCATATGTAACTTTTCTGTTATTGTGAGAAAATAATAGAATAAGTAATATAAGAGATAATTTTGAAAGTTGGGGTTCATGTTTCTTGGCTAGTCTGAATCTGAATCCAGGACATTATGTTGGTCAAAACATATTGCAGAGGATGCTTACTGCTCTGGTAAGAAAAAACACAGGAAGAAAAGATCCATGGCTAAGATATAGCATATAGCTACATTTTTCCAACTCTGAAAGCTTAAATGAAAAAAAAAGCTACTGATAGAAATTAAGTATGAAGTAAAGTCCACATTCTTGTTATCACAATAACTGCACGGCATTCCGAAATTATATTTCTTAAAGTTCAATTGTATTTTAATATTACTTGGCCTTAACATCATCAAAAAGTGGGTTATGGGACTTTCAGGTAAGTAGTGAAGTGTGCGCCTGGAATGTACAAGACGCAAGGGATATAAGTAAATGTTGAAGTGATGTCTAGCACACAAATGCCCTGAATATAGACATGAGCCATAAATTGTTTTCCCAGCATTCATGTGGCATGAGGTTCAGAGTCAGCAAAAACAAAATTCTTGACTGATCATGTTTGCCTTCCTTTAGTTTAATATCAGGAAATGAACCTCTGAGTTACTGATGAGTTTACAATGGCAAACTGCCAGGCACATTTCCAGAGTGGCTGGATCATTTTCCCCACTTGCAGCTGTTTATGGGATCCCCATCTATCTACACATTCAACAAAATTCCTGCCTGCCAAATTTATTATTTATATTTTTCATTTTCATAATGAGATCTGTGTTTCAAACAATTCCTTTCATCTTTCTTTCAGGAGGAATTGATGATGCACTTTGAGCTGTCCACATGAACTAAGGAAGAACAAACTGTCTCTCTCTCTCTCTCTTTCTCTCTCTCTCTCTCTCTCTCTCTCTCTCTCTCTCTCTCTCTCTCTCTCTCTCTCTCTTTCTTCATTTTGTCTATTGAAAATAGATCCTTCTTTCATACAATACACCCTAAACACATTTTACCCTTTCTCTACAATTCCCACCTCTGTTCCTACCTCCTCTTTCCCAAGATCTACTTCTGCTTTATATTCGCTTACAAAAAGAGCAGACCTGTAAGAGACAGGCAACCAAACATAACAAAACAGGATACAATAAGAGAAGGCAAAACCCTTACGTCAAGGCTGAACAAGGCAACCCATTAGGAGAAAAATTATCTCAAGAGCTGGCAAAAATGTAAAAGATACACACACCTACCTACTCTTAGTTGTTTCAGAAAAACACTAACTGCAAAGCTATATGCAAAAACATGCTGGTGTACACCCATGGAAGGCCATTGCTTGCCACTTCATTCTCTGTGAGACCATATATCTCCTAATTAATTGATTCAGTGGGCCATGTTCTCCTAGTGTCGTTCATCCTCACTGCCTTCTATACATTTTTCTCTCCTTCTTTCTTCCATGAATTCTGGTATCTCCAATGGGAGGGACCTGATGGATACCTCTAATTTACACTCTGTCTTAATGTATAATTGTGGATATCTGCTCTTGTTAGAGGAAACCTCTCTGATGACTGCTGGATAAGACTTCAATCAACAAACATAGCAGACTATAATTAAGAATCTTTTTTTAACCTATTTTGTTTGGTTCCTAGCGTCTCTGGGCTATCCAGTCTCAGGTTTCTTAGCAGACAGGCAGTGCAAGATAAAGGCTCCTGAAAATTTCTGGATTAGTTGGAGACTCGGTCGTGTAATGTGATATTCTTCTGAAGACTGTCTTATAAGTCAATGTTTTGCTGAAGCAGACATATGAAAAGGTGTTAAGCTGAGAACAGAATTTTTTTCCTGGAAGCCTCCTAGTGAAAAGGCATATGATAATTTACTGAGGCAGACATTTCAGAGGATACATGTTGTTGGAAAGAGGATAAGTATAACCCAACAGATAGTAGACAATGCTTTTGCATTGTTTCTTCTTACAACTTTTTGCAGGTATTTGTTAAGCTTTGCTGAGACTATTCTTTATGAACAACACTCCTGCCTTAATTTGTCCTGCAACTCTTTGCTGGCATTCAGTGACAACACACTTGCATTGGTTCACCTTAATTTTTTTTTCTGTTCTTTACTTCTCATAACTTCATATGGAGAATCACAGCAACGAACTTCTGGTGATTCATGCCTTTTCCCTGGACACTTGTTAATCAGTGGTATCCAGCAGTTTCTTCTGGTTTTGGTGTCTTGCTAATGGAGTGGAGTGCTGACAAAGAAGTTTGGAATAACCCCGAAGAATTATTTCTAAATAGGTCTACAGCTTCCATTTTTTAACAACCTTTCTTTTCCCCTACCTCTGGTAGGTTGTGGGCTGGAAGGGAAGTTGAGTATTAAACAACTATAATTAAAGTAGGTTTTGAAAAATCTAAGCCTACAGGCTTCTACTTCTGGAATGCAACTCAAGTAAATTCAAACATGCATTGGCTACTCCAACAACTTTTGTGCCTTAGCACATCTTACATGTAAAACAGATTATAAGTCAAGGGTTTGTGACTAAGGAGATGTTCAGAATTCTCTTTCTGTAACCTGCACAGAACCTTCTTATGAGTAGAAGAGATTAGAATGTAGTGGTGAAGAATCCATGAAAGCACCAGCTCAACCTCTTTGCATTCAATGTGCTGTGTGGATGTTGTCCTAGCAATGAGACCATGACTTAGTTTTCAGAGAATGATCTTCCATCTAAGTATTAGTCTGAATTGTTTAGGGATCTCTACAGACCCATTTGCCAACAACCCAGTCCCACATCTGGAAAACTTGAGTGACTACAAAAGATGGCCAGTTTAAGCTCTGTATCATCCATTATTATGAGTCCTCACTAAGGTCACCTTCATAGATCCTAAGAACTTTCCATAATACTAGGTTTCTATGCTGCTTCCCCAATACTGTTCAATTCCAGCTGTCTCTTCCTACACTTTCTTGCTGCATCCTTCCTCACCACATCTACTGGACTGACTGACTCTCACTCACAGTCACCTATCAAAATTTATTCTATTTCTCCTATCCAGGGAGAGCCATGCTTCTCTCCTAGAATACTCATCTTAACCTAACCACTCTGGTTTGTGGATTTCAGCTTGATTATCATTTATTTAACAGCTAATAATTACTTATCAGTAAAAACATCATATTTGTCTTTCTTGATCTAAGCTACCATACTAAGCATTTTATTTCTAGTTGGATTCATTTGCATCCAAGTTTCACTATGTCACTTTATTAATAGATGAGTAATACCACTCTTTTTTTCAACCTATTCTTGAGGGACATATGTGTTGCTTCTGGTCTCTATTATTATGAGTAAACCCACATAGTTAGTTTGATTAATACTTTATTATGCACCATGAATTTCAATGAGGAACACAAGATCCTACCACTTCTACTCATTCTTGCTTGACTATTCTCTTTTCAACTCAAGGATTATTATACAAACAAATATCAGAAAATAAAGGAACTGTACTTAAAATTAAAGTCTCATACACAAGTAATTGCTAGTTGATTATTTCTTAAGGTCCTTGAGTAATTCCTTTGCATTTTATCTCAATATTTAAATTTAATCAATGAGAAAAAAATATACCATTGATTTTATCTTAGCTGGGCTGTTGGAAAGTAGAGATATCAAAATGAGAATATGTAGTAAGAATCAAGGCATATATTTTCATATGCTCGGCTGACTTCTTTCTTCCAAACATCATCTCCTTAAAATTTCTTTAAACTTAGAGGTCTTCTACATTTGCAGTGTGTGGACAGTAGAGATTGGATTTTTTTAATACTCAACTAATACTTGTTTATATAAGTTTAAAAGATAGCTTATTTAACTGTAAAACACTAGCATACAGTTTCACTTTCTTTCTTTGCATCATGAATGTTTCATTGTTTTACAGTTTGGACTTCCATCATTTGCACTGTTTTCTGTCATGTAAACTATTCATCTCTGACAGATTTCAAGAGTTTGTCTTACTTTTTTACTTAATTTTAATATTCTTTGTTTTCCTTTTTATTCATGTCATTTGATGTCTATTTGGTCTCAAGCCTTCCAGTGCTGAAATATTTTCTGAAGTATATTTGAGAATATTTTCATTTCTGAGTTCATTTGATATATGCTGGTCCCACAGTGTTTTCTTAAGACATTGAAATTTGATACATTTCTACTGTCTGGAGATTTCTTGCCTCTAACAATTTAGTTGACATCCTCTGTTTGTCCTATCAGATAATTCGTACAGATTTGCTTTCTAGATCACACATCATTTACTCTGATATCTCCATATGATTCACAAATAATCCAGTGAGGAGTTTCCTTCGTTTTTCTCTTCCTCCTCTCATATTTAAATTTGGTACTTTTAAAATAGATTTTATTTCTCTGCAAAGTTTTCCCATATGTTCACTCAATATGTTCATCCCATTTCCTAAGTCTTTGAATATATTTATAGTATGTATTTAAAATTCCTTTCAGATAATTTCAAAAATTGACTAATTTGGGCATCTGTTTATACTGGTTCCTTATTTCTTTTTGAATATGAATTGGTTAAATATAGTTTCATTTATAAATATTTTTATATTTTATGTCTAATTTTGTGAATGATATATTAAAGTAAGTTATAAAACAAATTCACATGTGATAAATAAAATGTTGACTTGTTAAAATAAACAGCTAAAAGGGGTATTTTGTATTCAGCTATTGAATTTGTTTTCTGTAAAAGTAGTTTTTTTCACATAATACATAGAGTATAGTTTTTATCCTAAAATATGGGTTGGTAAATGAGGACCAGATGACAAAATCGAGCAGATGAATTTGCATAGTTCATGGATGAGATTGTATTTTCTTATTGATTAAAGTTTGAAAAAAGTATGTGACTGCTGAAGACAAACATGTTTACTATTTGCCTTTCTTTATAAAAACAATCTTACAAAGAGAAAAATAATTTCTAATTTTCATTCTAATGAATGCTTCTTTCTCCATTATCAATATTTTGTTTTCTTTGTTTTATCACAATGCCTAGGGAAGTTCAGCAAGCCTCCTTCATTTAATTAATGAAACCACAAAGTTACATAGAAATGTGAGGCTATTCTCTTCTTCTAAAATCAATATATAGTTTATTTTAGACCTTTTGAGTCCAAACTATCCAATGCACATAATGTCTAGGCTACTGAGTACTTCTCTTATAGGTCTTCTCTATATTTATTTCCTCAGTCTCAGATCCTTAGGCACCCCTGAACTGAGATTACTTTCTCACATCATTGAGATAATCACTCTGTTTCAGATTCACATTCCAGACTGTAGTGGAGTAGTGCAAAGCTTCATTTCATTACTAAAGAAAAGATACATCATCGTATCATCTTATTTCCCAACTGTTAGGGCTACTTGCTCAGTCATGTGCTCAGTATATATTATATACAGTATTAAGGAAAATCTATTACAAACTAAGGAAATTGTGGTTATGGGTTTTTTTTGTTTGTTTTGTTTTGTTTTTGTTTTAGGTTTTTTATTTGTTTTTGCCACATTCTAAATCATCTAATCGTTGCCTAAAACTGAACCTAGTAGCTTTCTATCTTTATCAGTCAAGTTTTTGCTGTAATGACAAATATTGGAAATGAATGATTTAGGAAAGAATAGAATCACTTACACTCATAGTTTCAAGAATACCAATTAATCTTCAGCTTGTTCTGTTGTTCTTCTCATCGTGATGAGCCAAATGCCATAACACAAGGGTATTATGCAATAAACTTACTCAGGTTGGGAAGTAGACAGTTAAAGAAAATACACACTCTTCAAAAACTTTCAAATAGTGACTCAACTGCTGTAAGCAGGTCTCATATGCTAATATCCCATTGATGAAATGTATGTTCCTCATAATTCAACAGCATGTTACTGATCCGGGTGTTATGGCAGATTGTACTGAATGACATCAAGATGCAACTAAAAGAGTTTGATCAATCTGCCTCTCCAGCTGGTCTGTCTGAGACAACCAGCAGAGGTTAGTGGAACATGTGATCTCTGGAGTCCCATTGTCTTGATACGTCTTGTCTCTCCAATCTAGAGGGGTCTTGTGGACTGTAAGAGAACCCTACCCTCCATGGAAAATTTTGAGGTGCTCAATACTAGCCAGCTGTGAACCATGTCCAAGCACCCAATCTGCTTGGATATGCTGCCAACCCAGCTGAGTCTGACTGGGAAACATCCTGAAGCATAGGGTTCAACCAGAACACACTCTGAAGAGTGGGGTGTGACTGAGGCACAGCCAAGAGAGTAGAATATCATGATCTCCATTTAGCTTCCAGCATTGTTATCTAGCCAACACCAGGGAAATTGAGATGCATAAAAGACAACATGAGAACACAATCAGCAAGACCCAGGACAATATGTTACCACCAGAGCCCAGCTATCCTGTTCAGACAAATCCTGGATTCCCTAATAAAATGGAAGCACAAAAGGAGAATTTTAAAGTCAACCTTATAAATATTATAGAGGCCTTTAAAAAGGATATGAATAAATCCCTTGAGGAAATAAAAAAATACATTCAAAGAAGTAGAGGCATTAGAAGATGAAGAATATAAATATAAATTATAGGATAATAAAATTAAATTAGTGAAGTATCTGAATAAAACCATCCAAGATTTTAAAATAGAAATGGAAGCAATGAAAAAAATACAGAAGCTGAGGCAATTTTTGAGATGGAAAACCTAAGTAAAAAGACAGGAAACACATATGTAAGCATCACTAGCAGAATACAGGATATAAAAGAGAGAGTTTTACGTGTAGAAAATCTCATAGAAGTAATCAATGAATCAGTAAAAGAAAATGTAAAGTCTAAAAAGTTCATGACAAATGATGTCTAGGAGATCTGTGACACTTTAAGAAGACCAATCTAATAATAGTAATAGAAAAAGATTCCCATTTCAATGGTCATGAAATCATCTTCAATAAAATCATAGAACAAAATTTTGCTAGCATAAAGAGAGAGATAGTTATAAATATAGAAGACGCTTCTAGAACACCAAACATTAAACTACATAAAAAAAATCCTCCCATCACATAATAATGAAAACACTAAATATACATGCTGGAGATACCCCACTTTAAGCTGTATATGCCTAGGACCCCTGATGACAAGGAAGAAAAGCCTGCTGGGAGTGCCATGTTTCAGAGCTCAAGGCTCTGGTCTCTTGTCTGCCCCAGTATGAGTACTGAGAGGACCCAAGACATTATTCTTTGTTTCAAGTACCTTGTGATGTCATTTCTGCAACTCTTCTTAGTATGTATCATTCTCCTTATCTATTTACAGTCCCTTCTCTTTCCTCCTTCCTTGATTAAACCTGTAGTTTCTGAACTGGCAAGGTTTAGTAGGAGCCCATTTGATATCCAGGAACTATATATTACCTGTAATAGTAAAGTGAATGCTGTTCATGAATTCAAAAGAAATGCAACTGGAGAGAAAATTCTACAAATTTGGGAAAATTTATAAATTGGATAAGGTGATAGTTATAAAATATTGGTAATGGTTGACCATAACAATGGTCACTTGCTCAAGGTGAAAGTGAATGTAACTTGGAGATACTGTAGAGATGAGTAACCTGAAACTGTTCCACCAGTCTTAGTCTCAATTCTGCATATCAAAAACTGGACATTTTTATTACAAAACTGAGGATGGAATAACATACAGATATTTCCTAAAATGTCAGCAATGGGTTCCTTGGGTTCACTTACGATGGTGGAAGCCCCCAAGAATTCTCCAACCAGGTTAAGTAAGGATGTTTTTGCAAACAGACAGATGGGGACCTGCATGTTTGACCTGGATTGGAGATCTTGTGGGATTAGGGTATGGAATGCAGTACTAGAAAGACATATTAGTGAAGGAATATGCCTTTTGCTATATTTTTAAGATCACCTTGTACTACATTGCCAAGGAACTCTATTCCCAGAAAAAAAGAAAATTATCTACAAAAGATATTAAAATATAGAAAATTAGAACAGCCAGGAGAATTAAATAGATGGTGTACAAGTTGAGTCCAGGAAGAATTACAAAGGCTTCAGGGTTAGCAGTATGACATCATGGTTGACCTTTTATGAAACTATACTGTCTCACACAAGTCTGAAAAATATTGATTTTGTAACCGCAATACTGCTGCCCTCAACCTCACCAGAAACTTTTGGTCAGGAGACATTTAAAAAAATGTACTTGCTATAAGACTCTTATGTTTGAGATTTTATAATTCCTTTTTTTATGTTCTAAATCTGTACTACTTTTATCACAAGAAAATGTTGGCAGAGAAAAATAGAGAAGCATTTGTCCACCCCCCTAAGAACTTTGTAACCCAACTTCCTTGTATGATTCAATAAAATCCAGAGGCTGAGTCAAATCTGTAGAGCACTCTGATTCCTGAGTACAGAAGCTTTCACTGTAAGAACAACCTGTCAGCTTGCATCTCAATTATGTGTTTTCTTATTTGCATATCATGTAGCCCTAGTCCTTGACTATCAGACATAACCTTGTGACCATTAGTCACACAGGGAAATTCCTGCCCCAAGTCCCGGGTATTCTGGCTGAACTCCACCCCCACAGCCAGGTATGCTCTGCCTCACAGTTACTGGCAACAGCCAGGTAGCCTGGTCCACTATAAAAGGGTCTTCTAGGCCCCTCCTCCCTATCTTGTCCTCTTCTCTTCTCTCCGCTCTTGCTCTCTTCTCTTACCTTTTTCTTTCCCCATTCTCTTCCCCCTCTTTCCATGTGACAAGGGATGGCTTCTACCTCCCTTCCTCCCCTCTCTCACTTTATTCTATTATAATAAAGCTTTAAAATCATGGGCTGTCTCTCCTTCCATCTAAACCCACCAAGGAAGCATGGAACAATGGAGCAATGAAACAGGCCTCTCAGTATTTCCAGCCTCCAGACTGGACCAAGGAGCAACTTCCCCCTATCAGGTCTCTGCCACAGGTAAACAGCCCCACATTTTACAACCTTGACTCATGTTGAGGTTGAACCCTAGAATATACGGAACAAAGAAAGGGTTTTAAAAGCAGCAACGGAAAAGGGGCAAATGACATACAAAGACAGACCTATCAACATTACACCTGATTTCTCATCTGAGTCTCTGCAAGCTAGAAGGGTCTGGGAAGAGGTATTTTAAATTCTACAAGACCACAGATGTCAACCCAGACTATTAAAGCCAGCAAACCTTTCAATCACCATAGATGGAGAATCCAAGATATCCCATGACAAAACCAAATTCAAACAATGCTCTATACACTACTAGAAAGAAAATTTCAACCCAATGTCTCTATTTATTCATTTATTTATTTTTATTTGATATTTTATTTATTTACATTTCAAATGTTATCCCCTTTCCTTTTTCAAAAAACACTGATGCAAAAATACTCAGTAAAATGCTCACAAACCAAACCCAAGATCACATAAAAGACATCATCTACCATGATCAACTAGGCTTCAATCTAGGGATGTAGGGATGGTTCAATATATGAGAATCTATCAACATGATCCACCATATAAGCAAACTGAGAACAAAACCACATGCTTGTCTCACTAGATGAAGAAAAACAATTGACAATATCCAGCACTCCTTCATGATAAAAGTCTTGGAGAGATCAGGGATGTAAGGCTCATGCCTAAACACAATAAAGGGAAAACAGAGCAAGATAATAGCAAACATCAAATTAAATGAATAGAAACTTAAAACATTTCAACCAGAATCTTGAACAAGACAAGAATGTCTATTTTCCCCATATCTTATCAATATACCACTTGAATTTCTGGATAAAGGAGTAAGACAACTAAAGTAGGTCACAGTAATATAATTGGAAAAGAAGTCAATGTATCACAGTATTTGCAATAATATGATAGTTTACAAAAGTGACCCTAAAATAATACCAGAGAAGTTCTGTAGGTGATAAACACCTTCAGTAAAGTTGGTGAATACAAAATTAACTCAAAGAAATCATTAGGCCTCTTCTACACAAATGACAAACAAGCTGAGAAAGAAGTAAGGGAAAACAGTACCCTTCAGAATAGCCACAAATAACATAAAACACCTTGATATAACCCTAAATAAGCAAGTGGAAGACATATATGACAAGAACTTCAAGCACCTAAAGAGAGAAGTTTATGAAGGTATCAGAAGATTAAACTATCCTTCTTTGATCAGTAGGATTAACACAATGAAAGTGCACATCTTACCAAAAGCAGTCTACAGATTCAATGCAACCCCCCATTCAAAATTCCAACAAAAGTCTTCCAAAGTTTAAATAACAGCTCTGAGCATTTTATGGAAAAACAAAACAAAGCAACTAAACAAACAAAGAAAAAAAAACAGGATAGCTAAAATGATCCCTGAACAGTAAAATAAATTCTGGAAGTATCACTATTCCTGACCTAAAGCTGCACTGCACAGCAATAGTAATAAAAACTACACTGAAGCAGACAGGTGGATCAATGGAATCTACTTGTAGTTCCAGAAATACATTCACATAGCTATGAACATTAATTTTTTACAAGGAAGCCAAAACAATACTCTCGAAGATGGACAGTTTCATCAACAAAGGGTGCTGGTCTAACTGGATTTCTGCATGTACAAGAGTGCAAATAGGTCAAGATTTACCACCCTGCACAAAACTCAATTCCAAGTGGATGAAAGACCTCAATATAAAACCAGAAACACTGAATAGAAACTAACAGAAAAATTTCAATTAGAAAAGACCACTTTCAGTAGCAACACAGAACTCCTAGTGGAGGTTTGGGGACACCAACTCCTGCAAATCTTTTGACCCCAAATTGGTTCTGAATAAAACATATGAAGGGACAAAGATTGAGAAGACACTGAAAGAATGGATGACCAGTAATTGACCCATTTTGAGACTCATCCTAACCCTTCACATTATTTATGCTTTTTCATGCATACAGACAGGAGCCTAGCATACCACCCAACTGAGAGGCTCTACCCAGCAGCTGTCTGAGACAGATTCAGATAATAGACAGTGGATAGAGGTTGCATACTTCTCTGGAAGAATTAGGATTGAAGGCCTTTAAGGACATGGCAACCCCACAGGAAGGCCAACAATGTCAACTAACCTGAACCCCTGAGAGTTCCCAGAGATTGAGCTACCAATCAAAGAGAATACATGGGCTGTTCTGAGACCCCAACCATACATCTAATATACGGCTGCCATGTCTGGCTTCATAGAGCGAGGATAAAACTAATCCTGTGAAAACTTGTTGCATCAGGGTCAGAGGTTATAGAGTAGGTATCTCCCTTAGAGACAAAGGAGGTAACTATGTGAGAGGGAACAGGGAGAGGGTACAACATTTGGGATGCAAATAAATAAATAAATAAATTTACAAAAAGATATAGAAAAGAAAGAATTAGAAAAAAGTATGCTAAAAGGAAGAACATAAGTAAGCTTAAGAAGACTAACTCACCTTTTCTTCAATTGTGTCAAAGAAGAATGTTTCGCCTTTATGCATCATGTACTACCAGACAAAAAAACAAATTAAGAACTTAATCACCACTTTTAAGTGATTGTGTAACAGAAGGACTGGTAAATAAGTTTCAAAGTCTCTAAAACAAGGCTGTTTTGATAAATAATAATATCTAAACATAGCAGTACAGAATCATACTAGGATTTTTCTGCACATTAATGACTGTCAAAGGTGTATTTATTAATAAAACATAGTAATAGATTATCAATAGCTAATAAGAAAACAGAAAACTATTGAAATATACTCTATCAAGCATAAGGTGCATATATTATGACAGCATGTCATTACAAACTGCCTCTTCTCCATTCTCTCTATATTTTTTTCATATGTGTGTATGTGTACATATTCATATCCCATATAAAATCATATGTGTGTGTCTCTGTGTGTGTGTGTGTGTGTGTGTGTGTGTGTGAGAGAGAGAGAGAGAGAGAGAGAGAGAGAGAGAGAGAGAGAGAGAGAGAGAGAGGTTGTGTGTGTACTGACTACTATGGTTGAAAATAAACAACATTCTTTACTTTCATATATCTCTTATTTTACATTTGTTACTACTTTTAACCTCCTCTTCTATGAAAGTTTTAAGTTATGTGACACATCACTACATTTATATATAAGAAAGTACTTTTCTCACCTTTAATACTTCTTCTATCACCCTCCTGCAATAATTCAATTTATATCAAATATAAAAATTCATAACTCTGAGAGACTGTCATGATGCACTATACAAATACAAGTTTGATTAGTGATTAAACAACTTAGACATTGTCTATCATGTTAACCATCAGATTGCCTGAACAACAATTGGAAATGATATTGGTATTTTCTTTACTGCTATACTTGTTTGTCACCTTTCTTATGTCGTGAATGTGATGTCCACTTAAGGAATTAAGGATGTTTAATAATAAATTCACATAATAAATTCAGTGCTGAAAACAGTAATAGGATCAAATATCAATAAGATAGCATTAACATATAGTTTACAATCTACCAGACAAAAACTGTGGGTGTTTTTATATGTGGTGATTCACATAATTCACATAATAACTAAAGGAGATGATAACTCTGTATATTAATTGACTATAAAAAGATTGAGGTACAAATGAAATGGCAAATTATGGAATGAAAATTAAATTCTAAACACATAGAAACCACTTAAAATTTGGTTTGCAATAATCCATAAATTATCTTGATTAGTATACTTTCTGAATAGAATTGTCCTATTTCAAAATATGTTTAATAGGTTTATGAAAAAATCACATAAGCAAATTACATTAATATATACCCAAGCAATAATGAAAAATTTATTAAAATATATAGTTTTGATAATGTAATAGAGAACATTAATTGTAATATGATTTTTTGCTTCATTATGGTGACAGGATGTATACATACCATAATCAAACTTAATATTATCTGAATCTGCCCTATTTAAACAAAATCAGGTTTGGGCAAAGTGTGACCTATAGAACTAAGTTAACCTGTATCTTTTAATCAAAAAAATTTACTAAAATAAATCTGATATGTGTTTATGTAATACTTAAAAATTCTCATATGCTAAAATTGAATAGTTGAGAAAATAATTTTTCCCATTTTTTGGATATTTTATTTATCTACATTTCAAATGTTATCTCCCTTTCCAGATTTTCCTTCCAGAAAGCCCCTATCCCATCCTTCCTTTCCCTGCTACTATGAAGGTACCCACCCAACCGCCCACCTACTCACACCTCACCACCCTAGCATTCCCCTATATGAG
Source organism: Tokudaia tokunoshimensis (assembly GCA_036184795.1). Lineage (NCBI taxonomy): Eukaryota > Metazoa > Chordata > Mammalia > Rodentia > Muridae > Tokudaia > Tokudaia tokunoshimensis. Next base: position 361,346 of record BTHU01000012.1, on the reverse strand, counting down.
GCATGGGGCCTTCCCAGGAGCAAGTTCCTCTCCTCCCATTTATGTTCAACATGGCCATTCTCTGCTACATATGAAGCTGGAGCCATAGGACCCCCCGTTGTGTACTTTTCGGTTGGTGGTTTTGCTCCTGGGAGCAATGGGTTCTGGTTGGTTGAGATTGTTGTTTTTCCAATGAGTTGCACACCTCTTCAGCACCTTCAGTCCTTTAACTCCTTCATTGGAGACCCCCATACTCAGTCCAATGTTTGGTGGTGAGCATCTGCCTCTGTATTTGCCAGGCTCTGAAAGAGCCTCTCAGGAGATAGCTATATCAGGCTACTGTCAGCAATCACTTCTTGGCATTTGCAATAGTTTCTGCATTTGGTGTCTGTATATGGGATGAAGCCCCAGGTGGGGTAGTCTCTGGGTGGCCTTTCCATGTAGTGACACATGCTGGTAGGATTTTCTGAAGGAGGTAGAGCAGGAGGTTCATGAGTTTGTGGCCAGTCTGAGAAAGTAAATTTTATAACTCATAAAACTCTACAAGTACACTATACATACATCTATAAATATGTTCTCCCTGGAAAAACAGGCTAGTCACAGATTTAATTATATTTATCAATGTACTACTGTTTTATATTCAAGACCAAACTTTCATAGAGTGCCTTCGTTCACATACATAGAAGGAATGGTTTCCAGGAAACATCTTGGCCCTATTGCTTTTAAACTTTTCCAAACAGTTTTTCCTGAGTGTTCCCGAGCCTAAGGTATAGGAGCTGTGTTGTGGGTGTATTAATTGGATTAGATATCCCTGTTAATTTATTCGTTGCAAGTCAACCAGTTATAGAATTCTGTAATTATCTCTGCTACAAAAGAAATTTTTGATGAGAGTGAAAAATAGACTTTTCTGTGGGTAAATTCACTTAGAATACAGTATATGGAATATATTTGGAAATTATACTACTTTAGAAAAATATGCTTGTTTAGAAAAACTGACAAGAGTTGATTCCCATTTAGTGTTCATGACAACACTTGCTACAGATAATTGGCTATATTTACAATAACGGAGAAAAAATCCCCTCTTAGCAAATATGCCTTAAGTCTAAGTGGGTAGATTTGACTTCTAGCTAGTCATATAACAATTTCATATTCTTTTGATCTCTCCTTATCAAAAAATTGAGGAGAGGTTTTCATGCTTGACCCTGGGATTTTTTTTAAAAAGAGGGTTGATGGTTTATGAGGGAAGCATTACCACCACAAGTAGAATAACATATATATATGCATATATAAATATGTGTGTATGTATATGTATATGGATATATGGATATATATATGCCTGCACAAGCTGTTTATGTACAGTATGTGTGTTTGAACAAATACAAAGTAGCAGGTTTCACTATGTCTTTTAAACATATCCCACATTTCATGTTCAACAGTAAATTAATCAATTATAAATTTAGAAATACAATTTTAAGTCAAAAGTCATTATCCAAATAATTAGAATTACAGGCATTACCTATACATCTGGAGAGTTTTGAACCTTGTACAACATCTTCTTCTAAACTCTACATTTCAAGTTGCCTGTTCTTTGCCATTATTTGTTTAACAGATATTTGGACTGACCCAGCGTATGATTAAACAGAATTCTGACATTGCTCAGCCTTAGCTTCTATTGTTTATTAATTATCTAGGCTATTTAAGCATATAGATTATTATCAACTTAAATATTTTCTATTGTAACTTTAATTATAAATGCACATATATACAAAGCATTAAAATATCAATATATTACTTACTACTCATAATTTTATGCATTAATCATAACGCATAAATGGTTCAATAAATGGTTTGTTTTATGCCTAATAAATACTGTAAGTTCAAAGTAATTATAAACCTCAAGTTACATTTAAAATAAAAGTAATATCTACCCATTTGATATCTATCTCTGAGATGTTTCTCTTTAAGGGGTTGTCTATGCTTTCTCAGCATGCAAATAATAGAATATATAACTTAGGCTAAATAGTTCTTACTTCATCTTTTTGTCATGCAGACAAAGACTGGTCTCAGCAAAATGACATATAAACTTAGCGGTTTCTCTAGTATCTCTATCTAGTCTTAACCCTTATAGCTATTTTACAAATTTTACATTAATGAAATGGATCATTATTGTATGTCAAAAATTGAATCATCTGAGATTATCTGTATCGAATATTTTTTATATCATGAAGGGAAGATATTTTCTGCAAATATTTGAGATATAAGATTTTATAAAGATTTAGTAAGCTTTCAGTGCATTAAATTTGATACATATGTTATGAAAAAAGAAAATTTGGATGATGGTTTGTTTGGGCTGTGATAATTAAACAATTACTAAAATTTTAATGTAAAACTAGACTATACTGAACACAAACAAAACAGTATATCTGTTATAGTAAAGTGAGTGCTTTTACAATGTCATGTGTGAGAATAACAGATTATAAGCAAACATCATATTCTGCTTATTATATGATGTCTGTGGAGTTTTAGATTCAAGATGTTTTATACAAAATCTATTATCTTTGTCAGAAAAACTGGTTATTCAATTAATTCTTGCTTATTTTCTGGAAGGAAAACAAAAAATGATGGGAAAAATTGACATTTGTCTTAAAAATCTATCAATACAGTTAATAATAAATACAAAAATGATCTAAACAGAACTCAGTGTTTACATCAGAAATAACACACTCTCCCTTTATACATTGTTACAGAATATTATCAATTCAGTAAATGTTGTTTATTGAGCACCTGCTACTTTTAGAGACTCTCTCTAGACCTTGCACAAATTTATCCAGGTAAAATGAGAAGCCATGACCCTGTATCTATTATTCACATGTATAGACTTATTCCTGAAAGCTATATTAAATGTGGATTCGACCATAGATTGAAATATAGGCAATTATGTTGCTTAGTTTTTTGTTATTCCTATCCTAATTAACAATACTTTAATTTCAAGAACATTAATTTTCAGGAACTCATTTCATCTCTGCTAGACAGACGACATGAAGAATTAGTCATCATATGCTTTCATATTATAAATAATAAAGAAGAAAATTTTGAATGCTTTCTGTTGTCTAGAACAGAATTAATTCTAATTCAGTGACAATTGTACCCCTGTCCTATAGAATGTAAATGTGAAAAGAGTGTGGTAACTAAAATGTCTTACCAAAACTGATATTTGATGATTTAATTTTGAATGTATAATGGAGACAAAAAAATAAACCAAAGGATGGCTTTAAACTCCTCATGCTTATTTATAAACTCCTGTCAGTCTCTGCAAAATTCTCAGTTGAATATTTAAAGAATGAATGTGATTTAATAAATCTCTCATTTTCATGACTTTGAGAGCAAATTTAAGAATTGAGCTAATTTAGAACTATTATATTACTGTTAGTGTTTATCTACAATTGATTTACATGTAATTATGTAAATAATCCTTTTACTTCTGAAACTTGTTTCTTTGACCATGTGTTTCATCATAATTGGAAAATAGCTAAGACACAATTTAAGGATTTGTACATTGTCAAACTTAAGACCATTATCATTACAAGTTCGTCTTTATATTTTATTTAGTATTTTTGTATATAATACAAGAAAAGTAATGAGGGATATATGGTAATTCTAAAGACAGTATTGAGAAAATATGGGAATTTTAGGTTACATGTCCATTAAATTCTGTTTTTAACTGGTATTACACATATATGAGGGAACAGATATGTCTACTAAAATGTGGTAGTCTGAGTAAGAAATGTCCTCCACAGATTTAAATATTTGAAAATATAGTCTGACTTAGCATAATGTTTAGACAAATGATACATTGATAAAAAAATAAATAATTGGAGCATCCTTTGAAATTTCATACTCAGACCCATTTAACAGTTTGTTCATTTTGCTTTGAGTTTGTGATTGAATACAAAAACTTTGAGCTTTCTGTTCCTGCCATGATGCTTCCCCACCATGTAGAACTTTCATGCCTCTGCTACCAAAACCCAAAGTAATTGAAGACTATTATAGTAGTAGTGATTGAAATCAACACAAAAATTTTTAAAATGAAATGAAATTTTGAAATTTCTGTGTACACAACACTAGAAGAGTCTCATTATTTTCAGATAGAAGGTGATGTCCTGAAAACAGGAATGTGGTATTGCTGCAATTGTTTCCATCTATCACAGTAGAAGAGGAACAAACAAAATGAAAAATAAAAAGTAATTAGATATGCATGTTTATAACATGAGTGCTAAATATTTAAACAACCAATAAGACCGAAAAATAATTTCATCTTTGCATCTACACTATAAACTAAATTATGAAAATCAGCAAATGCTGTATATAGGAACTTGTATCATAGTTCTTATACTTTTAAAGTGTTTGGAATAATTGTATTGAGATTACAAGAAATGGTTAAGTCATATGTGTATGTTTTGAATATCTTATTAGTTTAATATATGCCACTTCACATGATAACACCGCTGTCATATTCAATTATAAAAAATATAACAGAGCTCAACCTATAATGCATCTCTCTCTCTCTTTCTCTCTCTCTCTCTGAGATAAATGATTCAATTTCAAGCAGAAAATGATTTTATTTGGAAGTTTTTATTCCATCATGGGAGTTTATAAACTTTAACATAAACTATTTGATAGCTCTTTACAGTCACTGGTAATCCTGAAATGCCATCAATAATGATTATGCTTAGTATTTTGCAGACTTCTTTGCAAATACATTGATCAGTCTGGAAGATAACAACAGTGACACTTTTGTTTGTTTTTAAGTTTGTGGCTTTTTTTACTAGATTTTTAAATAAATGAATAATTTTTCTCATACCTTAGGCTTTTTACTTTATGTGCACTAGCTGAAGTAGTCACTGGATGTCAGCATTGTTTCAGTTATATCTCTAAGCCAGTATTATTTTTAATAATAAATTTATAACTTTAAAAGTTTGCCAAAATTAAGATGCTGTATGATATAATATTTGATACAAAGAAAAATTATAAATGATAAAGCAGAAATGTCTTACAAAAAATAAATCATTATTTAAATACAGCCTAATATATATTACAAACATTGCGTTTCATTGGACAAAATAACTAACTTGTGATAAACAGACTAATTACTTTTGGTATTTAAATGCCTATATATTTGTCATGATGCATATTATCATTAGAAATGTAAAATAGAAGTTCTTTTTTTTTTTGTAAATGGGAAGATAGCTTTAAATTAAACACTGGAATAGTACTTTTAAGATATAACACCAGATTTTTAAAATTTCAATAAAAAAATATTATCTGGATTTATGTATCATATTCATTGTTTTATACATATTAACATGGTGATCAGTACATGATTAAAACAGAGATACTGAAGTTTAATTAGCCTAGACAGCACTGATTTGTTCATAGCAAGTATCATGTGTTTGAGAATCTTGTTTCTATTATATTGTAATACAAAACAGTCTACTGAAGGAAATAACAATGAATATGTATGATATGAACTCCAACATGCAGTACACTTTATCCATTGTTGTGGGCTGAAAACTGCTGACACAAAAGATGTTTGTGAGGACATAAAACAAAGTTAAGCATATGAGAGAGAACTAGAGAGGTAGATGCAGGGAGAAATATACAGAGATAGGGAAAGAGATGATAGATGATAGATAGATAGATAGATAGATAGATAGATAGATAGATAGATAGATAGATAGATAGATAGATGATAGATAGATAGATGATAGATAGATAGATAGATAGATAGATAGATAGATAGATAGATAGATAGATAGATAGATAGATAGATAGATAGATGATAGACGGACAGATGGGCGGACAGACAGATAGATAGAGGAGAAATATATATATATATGCATATATAGAGAGGTAGAGGCAGAGGCAGAGGCAGAGGGAGAGGGAGAGGGAAATGGAGGGGGAACTTTTTCTCAAGTTCCTCTAACTTTTTTCTTAATTACTTTCAGAATCCAAGCCCCAAAACTAGTGCTATCAACATTCAGGATAGGTTTTCTAACCTCACGAATTTCCTCGCTGTATATGCTCAGAAGTTTGTCTCCAAGTTGACTCTTCCAGAATAATGTAAGATAAAGTAATTACAACATATATAGAACTCATAAAACAGGATGCACACCACACACACACACACACACACACACACACACACACACACACATATATATATATATATATATATATATATATATATATGAAATCTCAATTTCTCGTTTTCTTAGTCTTTCTTAGGGTTTTCAAGACATAAATACTGCTTTGAAAATAATCAGGGGAACTTTGTTCCAGCAACAGAGCAAGCAGTTGGGACCTCCAGACGCAGGGATAACTGAGCATAACATCGCTTGGGACTCAGCCAACTTGTTTGCTCCCTGCACCCAAGAGCTGGGCAGTTCTGTGATCACTTACACGCCAGCTCTGCTGTGGGACATCGGTCCTTCAGAGGGACCCACATTGGGAGAGAGTGCATCCACACCAGGAGAGAGCACACCAGCTTCCCCTTAGTGACCTCTGCTCTGGCTATTGACTACGCTGAGCCTTCAGGTACACAGGGATTCCCCAATATAACATCACTTGGGACACAGCCTGCTGGGCTTCCATCTGCACCCAAGAGTGGGGCAGCTCTGTGGTCATCTGGGTGTCAGCTCTGCTGCAGACCATCTGCCCTGCAGAGTGATCTACATAGAGAGGGTGCACAGTGCACTCTACCATCTTTGTTCTGGCAACAGAGAAGTTGGGACCTCCAGAAATAGGAATAACCAAGCATAACATTGCTTGGGACTCAGCCAGCTTGTGTGCTCCCTGCACCCAAGAGCTGGGCAGTTCTGTAGTCACCTACGCACTAGCTCTGCTGTGGGACATCTGCCCTGCAGAGGGACCCGTGCCGGGAGAGAGCACACCAGAAGAGAGCACACCAGCACCCCTTAGTCACCTCTGCTCCGGTGATTGACTACTCTGAGTCTCCAGGTACACAGGGATTCCCCAAGTATAACATCACTTGGGGCAAGGCATATCAGGATGCCAAAGTCACTCAGGAGTAGGGCAGCCCCTCAGAAATTGGTGCCAGGGGAATCCCGGTCATCCAGGGGAGCAGAAATAACCTTGCAGGCTCACAGGAGGTACAAGCAACAGCCAGAGACAGCAGGACTAACTAACACCAGAGATAACCAGATGGCATAAGGCAAATATAGGAACGTTACTAACAGAAATCAAGGCAATATGGCACCATCCAAACCCAACGCTCCAACAGCAGCAAGTCCTGGAAACCCCATCACACCCGAAAGACAAGATCTGGATTTAAAATCACTTCTCATAATGCTATTAGAAGATTTCAAGAAGGACACAAATAAATCTCATAAAGAATTACAGGAGAACATGAATCAACGGGTAGAAGCCCTTAAAAAGGAAACACAAAAATCACTTAAAGAAATGCAGGAGAATATGGGTCAATAGATGGAGGCCTATAAGGAGGCAAAACAAAAATTGCTTAAAGAAATGAATCAACGGGTCATCAAAAAAGACACAGAAGGACACTACATACTGAACAAAGGAAAAATCCACCAAGAAGAACTCCCAATTCTGAATATCTATGCTCCAAACGCAAGGGCACCCTCATTCGTAAAAGAAACTTTACTAAAGCTCAAAGCACACATCGCACCTCACACAATAATAGTGGGTGACTCAACACCCCGCTCTCTGAAATGGATCATTCAGGAAAGCAGAAACTAAACAGGGACACAGTGAATCTAATTGAAGCCTTGGACCAAATGGAACTAACTAACTAACTAACTAACTAACTAACTATATATATATATATATATATATATATATATATATATATATATATATATATATCAAAAGAATATACCTACTTCTCACCACCTCATGGTACTTTTCCAAAATCGAACATATAATTGGTCACAAAACAGACCTCAACAGATATAAGAACATTGAACTAATCCCATGTCTCCTATCAGATCACCATGGAATAAGGATGGTCTTCAATAGCAAAAAAAAAAAAAAAAAAAAAAAAACAGAAAGCTTACATACCCATGGAAGTTGAACAATGCTCTGCTCTATGATAACTTGGTAAAGGAGGAAATAAAGAAATAAATCAGAGACTTTTTAAAATTTAATGAAAATGAAGGCACAACATACCCTAATTTATGGGACTCAATGAAAGCAGTGCTACGAGGAAAATTCATAGCCCTGAGTGCCTGCAAAAAGAAATGAGAGAATGCATGCACTAGCAGCTTAATGGCACACAAAAGCCCTGGAATAAAAAGAAGCAAATACACCCAAGAGGAGTAGAAGGCAGGTCCATCCAGGCTCCACCACCACCCAGGGAATGGCATCTCCAAGGTCCTCTGTGCACTGATCCTGACAGGGTAGTACTCAGTAGGGAGCTCTGCAGGGAGTGAGTTGACTCTTGGCTTTGGAGGTCTGGCCACCACCATCTTCTCTCAAGTGACCAAGCAGGCAAGTTTAGCCAGGAGGCAAGGTCCAGGAGCAGCAGAACAACAGAGACAGAGTCATTCCTGGCTCCGCCTGCAGCAAGAAGTTGTGCAGCACCTCAGCAGTCTATGCCAGTCACCCAGGGGTGCTGAGACAGGCTTGAAGTCCCACAAGAGGGACAAGCACCTCTCAGATACAGCAGAACCGATAAACACCAGAGATAACCAGATGGGAAAAGGCAAAGGCAGGAATGTTACCAACAGAAATCAAGGCAATAAGGCACCATCTGAACCCAATTCTCCCACAACAGCAAGTCCTGGTTACCCCAACACACTGGAAAAATAAGACTTGGATTTAAAATCACAGCTCATTATGCTGATAGAAGGCTTCAAGAAGGACATAAATAACTCACTTAAAGAAATACAGAAGAACACAAGTAAACATGGAGAAGCCCTAAAATAAATACAGGAAAGCACAGAAAAACAGGTGAATGAATTGAACAAAACCATCCAGGAACCTAAAACGGAGTTAGAAACAATAAAGAAATCACAAGGGAAACAACTCTGAACACGCAAAACCTAGGACGGAAGTCAGGAGTCATGGACAAATATATCAACAGAAGAATACAACAGATAGAAGAGAGAATCTCAGATGCAGAAAATACCATAGAAATCACTGAAACAACAGTCAAAGAACACCTAACACAGAACATCCAGGATATTCAGGACAAAATGAGAAGACCAAAACTAGGGATTATAGGTATAGAAGAGAGTGAAGATTTCCAGCTTAAAGGGCCAGTAAATGTCTTAAACAAAATTATAGAAGAAAACTTGCCTAACCTAAAGAAAGAGATGCCCATGGACATACAAGAAACCTACAGAACTCCAAATAGTTAGAACCAGAAAAAAATTCCTCCTATCACATAATAATTAAAACACCAAATGTACTAAACAAGGAAATAATATTAAAAGCAGTAAGGGAAAAGGTCAACTAACATATAATGACAGACCTATCAGATATATACCAGACTTCTCCACAGAGACTATGAAAGTGAAAGAACAAGGGCAGATGTCATAAAGACCCTAAGGGAACACAAATGTCAACACAGGCTACAATATCCAGCAAAACTCTCAATTACCATAGATGGAGAATCCAAGGTAGTCCATGACAAAAACTAATTTACACACTATCTTTCCACAAATCAAACCCTCCAAAGGATAATGAATGTAAAACACAAAAAGGAGGGAAACTACACACTAGAAAAATCAAGAAATTTATCATCTTTTAATGAAACTAAAAACACAATTATAACTCCACCTCTGATAACAAAAGTACCAGGAAGCAAAAATCACTTCTTAGTATCTTTTTGTATCAATGAACTCAACTCTTCAATAAAAAAGACATAGACTAACAGACTGGATATGTAAGCAGGATCCAACATTTTGCTGCACACTGGAAACTCATTTCAGGCACAAAGACAGATACTAACTCAGAGTAAAAGGCTGGAAAATAATTTTCAAAGCAAATGGTACCAAAAAAAACCAAGCAGGTGTAACCATTCTTTTTTTTTTTTTTTAAGAAATTACTCTTCCTTTATTTTTTTATTTTCTAAGTTTTTTTTAATTTACATTCCAAATCATTTCCCCTTCCACGTTAACTCCCTCCCCGAAAGTCCCATAAGCACCCTTCCCTCCCTCTTTTCTCCATTCAACCCCCTCTCGTTTCTCTGTCCTGGCGTTCCCCTACATCCAGTCTTTCCAGGACCAGGGGTCTCTCCTTCCATCTTCTTAGAAGTCTATTGATATGCGAATTGTGTCTAGGGTATTCCTAGATTCTGGGTTAATATCCCCTTATCAGTGACTGCATACCATGTGTGTTCTTTTGTGATTGGGTTACCTCACTAAGGATGATATTTTCAAGTTCTGATCATTTGCCTAGGAATTTCGTGAATTCATTGTTTTTAATTGCAGAGTAGTATTCCATTGTGTAGATGTACCACATCTTCTGAATCCATTCCTCCGTTGAGGGACATCTGGGTTCTTTCCAGCTTCTGGCTATTATAAATAAGGCTGCTATGAACATAGTGGAGCATGTGCCCTTATTGCATGCAGGTAAAGCCTCTGGGTATATGCCCAGGAGTGGTATAGCTGGATCCTCCGGGAGTGTCATGCCCAGTTTTCTGAGGAACCGCCAGACTGCTTTCCAGAGTGGTTGTACCAGCTTGGAATTCCACCAGCAGTGGAGGAGTGTTCCTCTTTCTCCAAATCCTCAACAACAACTGCTGCCTCCTGTGTTTTTGATCTTAGCCATCCTGACTGGTGTGAGATGGAATCTCAGGGTTGTTTTGATTTGCATTTCCCTAATGACTAAGGATGATGAACATCTCTTTAGGTGCTTCTCAGTCATTAGATATTCTTCAGGTGAGAACTCTTTGTTTAGCTCTGAACCCCATTTTTTAATAGGGTTACTTGCCTCTCTGGAGTTTAACTTCTTGAGTTCTTTGTATATCTTGGATATTAGCCCTCTGTCGGATGTAAGGTTGGTAAAGATCATTTCCCAGTTAGTTGGTTGCCGCTTTGTCTTTTTGACAGTGTCTTTTGCCTTGCAAAAACTTTGTAATTTTATGAGGTCCTATTTGTCAATTCTTGATCTTAGAGAATAAGCTATTGGAGTTCTATTCAGGAAATTCTCCCCTGTGCCCATATGTTCAAGGTTCTTCCCTAGTTTCCTTTCTATTAGTTTCAGTGTGTCTGGTTTTATGTGGATATCCTGGATCCACTTGGAATTGAGCTTAGTGCAAGGAGATAAGAATGGGTCAATTTGCATTCTTCTGCATGTTGACCTCCAGTTGAGCCAGCACCATTTGTTGAAAAGACTATCTTTTTTCCACTGGATGGTTTTAGCTCCTTTGACAAAGATCAAGTGACCATAGGAGTGTGGATTCATTTCTGGGTCTTCAATTCTGTTCCATTGATCTACATGCCTGTCACTGTACCAATACCATGTGGTTTTTAACACTATTGCTCTGTAGTACAGCTTGAGGTCTGGGATAGTGATTCCTCAAGAGGTTCTTTTACTCTTGAGAATAGTTTTAGCTATTCTGGGTTTTCTGTTATTCCAGATGAATTTTTGAATTGCTCTTTCTAACTCTATGAAGAATTGAGTTGGGATTTTGATGGGGATTGCATTGAATCTGTGTATTACTTTTGGTAAGATGCTCATTGTTACTATATGAATCCTGCCAATCCATGAGCATGGTAGATTTTTCCATCTTCTGAGGTCTTCTTCAATTTCTTTCTTCAGAGACTTGAAGTTCTTGTCATACAGATCTTTCACTTGTTTGGTTAGAGTCACGCCAAGATACTTTATATGGTTTGTGGCTATCGTGAAGGGTATCATTTCTCTTACTTCTTTCTCAGCCTGCTTATCCTTTGAGTATAGGAAGGCTACTGACTTGCTTGAGTTGATTTTATATCCGGCCACTTTGCTAAAGTCATTTATCAGCTGCAGGAGTTCTCTGGTGGAATTCTTTGGGTCGCTTAAGTATACTATCATATTGTCTGCAAGGAGTAATAGTTTGATTTCTTCCTTTCCAATTTGTATCCCTTTGACCTCTTTTTGTTGTCTAATTGCTCTAGCTAGAACTTCAAGTACTATATTGAAAAGATATGGAGAGAGAGGGCAGCCTTGTCTAGTCCCTGATTTTAGTGGGATTGCTTCAAGTTTCTCTCCATTTAGATTGATGCTGGCTACCGGTTTGCTGTAATTGCTTTTACTATGTTTAGATATGGGCCTTGAATTCCTGATCTTTCCAAGACCTTTAGCATGAAAGGATGCTGAATTTTGTCAAATGCTTTCTCAGCATCTAATGAGATGACCATGTGGCAGAGTGTTTATATAGTGGATTACATTGATGGATTTCCTTATATTGAACCATCCCTGCATCCCTGGGATGAAGCCTACTTGATCGTAGTGAATGATCGTTTTGATGTGTTCTTGGATTCGGTTGGCAAGAGTTTTATTGAGTATTTGTCCATCGATATTCATAAGAGAGATTGGCCTGAGATTTTCTTTGTCGGATCTTTGTGTGCTTTTGGTATTAGTGTAATTGTGGCTTCATAGAACGAGTTGGGTACTGTTCCTTCTGTTTATATTTTGTGGAACAGTTTGAAGAGTATTGCTGTTAGGTTTTCTTTGAAGGTCTGATAGAATTCTGCACTAAAGCCACTTGGACCTGTGCTTTTTTGGGTTGGAAGACTTCCAATGACAACTTCTATTTCTTCAGGGGTTATAGGACGGTTTAGATGGTGTATTTGATCCTGATTTCATTTTGGTATTTGTTATCTGTCAAGGAAATTGTCCATTTCCTCAAGATTTTCTAGTTGTGTTGAATACAGGTTTTTGTAGTAGGATCTGATGATTTTTTGAATTTCCTCAGTTTCTGTTGTTATCTCTCCCTTTTCGTTTCTGATTTTATTAATTTGGATACTATCTCTGTGCCCTCTGGTTAGTCTGGCTAAGGGCTTATCTATCTTGTTGATTTTCTCAAAGAATAAACTCCTCGTTTTGTTGGTTATTTGTATGGTTTTATTTGTTTCTACTTGATTGATTTCAGCCCTGAGTTTGATGATTTGCTGCCTTCTACTCCTCTTTGATGTATTTGCTTTTTTTTGTTCCAGGGCTTTCAGGTGTGCCATTAAGCTGTTAGTGTATGCTGTCTCCCGTTTCTTTTTGGTGGCACTCAGGGCTATGAATTTTCCTCTTAGCACTGCTTTCATTGTGTCCCATAAATTAGGGTATGTTGTGCCTTCATTTTCATTAACTTTCAAAAAGTCTTTGATTTCTTTCTTTATTTCCACCTTGACCAAGTTATCATTGAGTAGAGCATTTTTCAGCCTCCATGTGTATATGGGTTTTCTTTTGTTTTTGTTGCCATTGAAGACCACCCTTATTCCATAGTGATCTGATAGTAGGCATGGGATTAGTTCTATCTTCTTATATCTGTTGAGGTCTGATTTGTGACCAATTATATGGTCAATTTTGGAGAAGGTACCATGAGGTGCTGAGAAGAAGGTGCATTCTTTAGCTCTAGGATGAAATGTTTTATATATATATATATATATATATATATATATATATATATATATATATATATATATATGTTAGTTCCATTTGGTCCAAGGCTTCAATTAGATTCACTGTGTCCCCGTTTAGTTTCTGCTTTCCTGAACGATCCATTTCAGAGAGCGGGGTGTTGAAGTCACCCACTATTATTGTGTGCGGTGCGATGTGTGCTTTGAGCTTTAGTAAAGTTTCTTTTACGAATGAGGGTGTCCTTGCATTTGGAGCATAGATATTCAGAATTGAGAGTTCTTGATGGTGGATTTTTCCCTTGATCAGTATGTAGTGTCCTTCTGTGTCTTTTTTGATGACTTTAGGTTGAAAATCAATTTTATCTGATATTAGGATGGCTACTCCAGCTCGTTTCTTGGGGCCATTTGCTTGTAAAATTGTTTTCCAGCCTTTTACTCTGAGGTAGTGTTTGTCTTTCACACTGAGGTGCGTTTCCTGCATGCAGCAAAATGCTGGGTGCTGTTTACGTATCCAGTCTGCTACTCTATGTCTTTTAATTGGGGAATTGAGACCATTGATATTAAGAGAGATTAAAGCATAGTGATTATTGCCATCTGTCATTCTTGACGCTATCTTTATGTTTGAGTGGTTATCTACTTTTGGGTTTGATTCAAGAAGGTTATTATCTCATTTTTTCCAGGGTGTTGTTTCTCTCCCTGTATTGGAGATTTCCACCTATTATCCGTTGCAGGGCTGGATTTGTAGAAAGATATTGTGAAAATTTGGTTTTATCATGGAATATCTTGGTCTCTCCATCTATGGTGATTGAGAGTTTTGCTGGGTATAGTAGTCTAGGCTGGCATTTGTGCTCTCTTAGTGTCTGCATGAGGTCTGCCCAGGATCTTCTGTCTTTCATAGTCTCTGGTGAGATGTCTGATGTGATTCGGATAGGTCTTCCTTTGTATGGTACTTGGCCCTTTTCTCTTACTGCTTTTAACATTCTTTCTTTGTTTAGAACATTTGGTGTTTTGATTATTATGTGACGGGAGGTATTTCTGTTCTGGTCCAGTCTGTTTGGAGTTCTGTAGGCTTCTTGCAAGTTCATCGGCATCTCTCTCTTTAGGTTAGGGAAGTTTTCCTCCATAATTTTGTTGAAGATGTTTACTGGCCCTTTAAGTTGCAAATCTTCACTCTCATCTATACCTATAATCCTTAGGTTTGGTCTTCTCATTTTGTCCTGGATTTCCTGGATGTTTTGGGTTACACGTTTTTTGCATTTTGCATTTTCTTTGACTGTTGAGTCCATGCTTTCTATGGAATCTTCAGCACCTGAGATTCTTTCTTCCATCTCTTGTATTCTATTGTTGATGTTTGAATCTATGACTCCTGATTTCTTCCCAAGGTTTTCTATCTGCAAAGTTGTCTCCCTTTGTGATTTCTTAGTTATTTCTACTTCCTTTTTTAGTTCCTGGATGGATTTGCTGAGATCCTTCACTTGTTTGTTTGTATTTTCCTGTATTTCTTTAAGGTATTTTTGCATTACCTCTTTCAGGATTTCTGCCTGTTGACCCACGTTCTCCTGCATTTCTCTGAGCGATTTTTGTATTTCCTCCTCATGGGAATCCATCTGTTGATCCATCGTCTCCTGCATTTCTTTAAGCAGGTCTCGTGTTTCCTTTGTAAGGGCATCTAACCGTTGATTCATTTCTTTAAGCAATTTTTGTGTTGCCTCCTTATGGGCATCCATCTGTTGACCCATATTCTTCTGCTTTTCTTTATGCAATTTTTGTGATTCCTTTGTGAGTGCATCTACCTGTTGATTCATCTTGTTAAACGATTTTTGTGTTGTCTCCTTGTGCGCCTCCATCTTTTGATCCATGTTCTCCTGCATTTCTCTAAGCGATTTTTGTGTTTCCTTTGCATGGGCTTCTAACCGTTGATTCATGGTCTCCTGTAATTCTTTATTAGATTTATTTGTGTCCTTCTTGTGATCCTCTAATAGCATCATGAGAAGTGATTTTAGATACAGATCTTGTCTTCCGGGTGTGGTGGGGTATCCAGGACTTGCTACTGTTGGAGAGCTGGGTTCGGATGGTTTCATATTACTTTGATTTCTGTTAGTAACGTTCCTACGTTTGCCTTTTGCCATCTGGTTACCTCTGATGTTAGTTGGTCCTGCTGTCACTGGTTGTTGGTTGGACCTCCTGTGAGCCTGCAAAGCTACTTCTGCCCCCCCCCCCCCGGTTTACCAGGATTCCCCTGGCACAGATTTCTGGGGCCTGCCCTGCTCTTGAGTGACTTTGGAGCCCTGATGTGCCTTGCCCCAAGTGATGTTATATTTGGGAGTCCTTGCACATCCAAAGGCTCAGCATAGTGGATTCCTGGAGCAGAGGTCGCCAAAGGGAGACTGGTAGGCTCCTGCCCTGTGCAGGGGTGTGTGATCTCTCCTAGAGTGGGGGGGAGGGGGCGTCCCTCTGCCGGGCAGAAGTCCCACAGCAGAGCTAGCACGCTGGTTACTGCAGATCTGCCCAGCACTTGGGAGCCGCATACACACAAGCCGCCCGAGACCCAAGCGATATTATGCCTGTCTGTCTCAGAGCCTGGCAGTCCCAACTTCCCGGCCACTGGAGCAAAGATGGCGGAGTGCACTCTGCACTCTCTCCGTGGCGCTGGTCACCCTGCAGAGGCGATGGCCTGCAGATCTGCCACCCAGATGACCACCGCGCTGTCCCGTTCTTGGGCGCAGGTGGAAGCCCCAACAGGCCATGTCCCAAGCGATGTTATATTGGGGAGAGCCCAGGTACCTGTCTCTTCAGTGCAGTCTACCAGAACAGAGGTCGTGGAAGGGAAGCTGGTGGTGTAGCCATTCTAATATCAAATAAAATTGGTTTTCAACCTAAAGTAATCAAAAAAGATAAGGAAGGAAACTCCATACTCATCAAAGGAAAACTCTATCAAGATGAACTCTCAATTCTGAACATATATACTCCAAATACAATGGACCCACAAAGGGCACCTACATTCACAAAAGAAACTTTGCTAAAGCTCATAGCACACATTGCACCCCACACAATAATAATGGGAGACTTCAACACCCCACTCTCATCAATGGACAGATCAGGGAAACACAAACTAAACAGAAAAACAGTGACACTAAGAGAAGTTAGGGACCAAATGGATTTGGCAGATTACCTATAGAACATTTTATCCTAAAACAAAAGAATATACCTTCTGCTCACAGTACCTTCTCCAAAAATAACCATATACTCAATCACAAAACAGACCTCAGCAGATATAAGAAGATTGAAATAATTCCATACACCCTATCAGAGCACCACATACTAAGGCTGGTCTTCAATAACAACAGAAATAACAGAAAGCCCACATATACATGGAAACCAAACAACATTCTATTCAATGATAACTATTTCAATGGAGAAATAAAGAAAAAATTAAAGACTATTTAGAATTTGATGAAAATGAAGCCACAACATACCCAAACTTATGGGACATAATGAAAGTAGTGCTAAGAAGAAAACTCATAACTCTGAATGCCTCCAAAAAGAAACTGGAAAGAGCATATACTAACAGCTTCACAGCACAGCTGAAGGCTCTAGAACAAAAAGAATCAAATACACCTAAGAACAATAAACTAAATGGGAGGAAATAATGGACTCTGCGCTGAAATCAACCAAATAGAAACACAAAGAACTATACAAAGAATTTACCAAACCAGGAGGTGGTTCTTTGGAAAAAAAAAACAAAAAACAAAAAAAAGCAAGATAGATAAACCCTCAGCCAAACTAACCAGAAGGCACAGAGAAAGTACCCAAATCAGCAAAATCAGAAATGAAAGAGAAGGCATAACAAAAAATACTGAGGAAATCCAAAATATCATCAGAGCCTACTACAATAGCCTATACTCAACAAAAGTGGTAAATCTAGAGGAAATGGACAATTTTCTAGACAGATATCAGGTACCAAAATTAAATCAGGATCAGATAAATGATCTAAATAATTCTATGATACCTAAAGAAATAGAGACAATCATTAATAATCTCCCAACCAATAAAAGCCCAGGACATGATGTGTTCAATGGAGAGTTCTATTGGACCTTCAAATAAGTCCTAATACCAATATATTCCAATATATTCTTCAAAATATTCCACAAAATTTAAACAGATGGAACACTACACTATCGTTTTATGAAGCTACAATTACTCTGATACTTAAACCACATAAAGACCCAACAAAGAAAGAGAACTTTAGACCAGTTTCCCTTAGGAATATCGATGCAAAAATACTCAATAAAATTCTTGCCAACCAAATCCAAGAACATATCAAAATGATCATTCACCATGATCAAGTAGACTTTGTCCCAGGGATGCAGGAATGATTCCATACATGCAAATCCATCAATGTACTTCACTATTTAAACAAACTCAAAGAAAATAAAACACATGAGTATTTCATTAGATGCTAAGAAAGCATTTGGCAAAATCCAAAACACCTTCATGATAAAAGTCTTGGAAAGTTCAGGAATTCAAGACCAATACTTAAACATAGTCAAAGCAATATATAGCAAACCAGTAGTCAACATCTAACTACATGGAGAGAAACTTTAAGCATTCCCACTAAAATCCCGGACTAAAATCCTACCTGTTCAATATAGTTCTCGAAGTCAGAAAAAAGTTCAATCAGTCCTAGTCAGAGCAATTAGACAACAAAAGAAGATCTACGGGATTCAAATTGAAAGGGAAGAAGTCAAAGTGTCACTATTTGCAGATGATATGATGGTATAATTAAGTGACCCCAAAAATTCCACCAGAGAACTTCTAAACATGATAATCAACTTCAGCAAAGTGACTGGATTTAAAATTCAAATCAGTAGCCTTCCTATACTCAAAGGATAAAGAGGCTGAGAAAGAAATTAGGGAAATGACACCATTCACAAGCCACAAATAACAGAAAATACCTTGGTATGACTCTAACGAAGCAAGTGAAAGATTTATATGACAAGAACTTCAAGTCTCTGAAGAAAGAAAATGAAGATCTGAGAAGATGTAACGATCTCCCATGCTCATGGATTGACAGGATTAATATAGTAAAAATAGCCATCTTGCCAAAAGCAATCTACAGATTCAATGCAATCCCCATCAACATTCCAACTAAATTCTTCATAGGGTTAGAAAGAGCAATTTCCAAATTTATCTGAAATAGCAAAAAAACCAGAATAGCAAAATCTATTCTCAACAATAAAAGAACTTCTGGCAGAATCACCATCCCTGACCTCAAGCTATATTCCATAGCAATAGTAGTGATAAAAACTGCATGATATTGGTACAAGATCCAGCATGTAGAGCAATAGAATAGAATTAAAGACCCAGAAATGAACCCTCACATATTGTTCTTTGAATAAGGATCTAAAAACATTCAGTGGAAATAAGAGTATTTTCAAGAAATGGTTTTGCGTCAACTGATAGTCATCATATAGAGGAATGCAAATTGATCCATTCTTATCTCACTGTACAAAGATTAAGTCCAAGTGGATCAAGGATGTTCACATAAAAGTAGATACACTGAAGCTCATAGAGGAGAATGTGGGGAAGAGCCTTGAACACTTGGGCACAAGGGGGAAATTTCCTGAATGCAAAACCAATGGCTTATGCGCTAAGAACAAGAATTGACAAAAAAGACCTAGTAAAACTGCAAAGCTTCTGTAAGGCAAAGGACACCGTCAATAGGACAAAAGGCAACCAACTGAGTAGGATAAGATCTTTACCAATCCTACATCCTGCTGAGGGATAATATCCAATACATACAAAGAACTATAGAAGTTAGACTCCAGAGAATCAAATAACCCTATTAAAAAATGGGGTACAGAACTAAACAGAGAATTTTCAACTGAGGAATACCGGATGGTTGAGGAACACCTAAAGAAATGTTCAAAATCCTTAATCATCATGGTAATGCAAATCAAAACAACACTGAGATTCCACCTTTCACTAGTCAGAATGGACAAGATAAAAAACTAAGGGGACAGCAAATGCTGGAGAGGATGTGGAGAAAGAGGACCACTCCTCCACTGTTGGTGGGATTGAAAGATGGTCAAACCACTCTGGAAATCAGTTTGGAGTTTCCTCAGAAAACTGGAGATAACACTACCTGAGGATCCAGCTCTACCACTCCTGGGCATATACCCAGAAGATGCTACAACATGTAAAAATGACATATGCTCCACTATGTTCTTAACAGCCTTATTTATAGTAACCAGAAGCTGAAAAGAACCCAGATGTCCCTCAACAAAGGAATGGATACAGAAAATGTGGTACATTACCCAATGGAGTACTACTCAGCAGTTAAAAATGATGAATTCATGAAATTCTTAAGCAAATGGACGGAGCTAGAAACTATCATCTTGAGTGAGATAACCCAATCACAAAAGAATATACATGGTATGCAATTGCTGATAAGTGGATATTAGCCCAAAGGTTGGAATACCCAAGATACAATTCACAGATCACATGAAGCTCAAGATGAAGGAAGACCAAAGTGTGGATAATTTGATCCTTATTGGAAAGTGGATCAAAATATCCATGTCTCACAGCCAACCAATAGAAGGAAAATAGGGTCCCCAATGGAGCAGCTAGAGAGAGGCTCCAAAGAGCTGAAGAGGTTAGCAGCTCTGCAAGAGGAACAATAATATGTACCAACCAGTATCCCCAGAGTTCCCACGGACTAAATCACCACCAAAGAGCACACATGGAGGGTCCCATGGTTCCAGTTAAGTATGTAGCAGAAGATGACCATTTCAGACATCAATGAGAGGAGAGGCCATTGGTATTGTGAAGGCTCGATTCCTCAGAATAGGGGGATGCAAATCAGGAAACTGGTGTGTGTGTGGGGGGGGGGTGGGTTGATCAGATGGACGGGAATGGAATAGGGGGTTTTCGGTGGGGTAACACGGAAACGGATTAGCAATTGAAATGTAAATTAATCAAATGTCTAATAAAAAAAGAAAGAAAAATTATTATTTGGAAACTACTTCTATGCCAGACTGTCCTCAAACTCACAGATATCTACCAGCTTCTACCTCCAATTTCTGTGATTACAAGCATCCAACCCACATCTCTCCAATATTGTTACCTTTGTAAACCAACTAAAGATTATTTCTCTAACACAATACAATTCAAATTAAACCCAGTAAAACTATAATTTTAATAAAAGTAAGAAAAATGTTACAGAAAGTACCTCCCAAACCTTTTCTTACATATAAATATGCAATATCAGAATTATTTCCTTACAATGCTAACATAATTACGATTTGCTTTTACAGAAAAAAAAGTCTAGATTATAACTGCCAGAATTATCATATAACATGTAGTTAAAAATCATTATATCAAAATCATCCAGAATAGTAGTTTTTTAAATTATTTTTGTAGTATATCTTAGTTTTCATCAATTATCTGATTAAAATTTAACTTTAAACTTATTTTCCAAAGAATCCTTAGAATTTTCCAGTGTGATCTTGAATATTGGTATGGTCTTGTCGTGATCATCTTAGTTGTTCAAATTTATAATTCTGCCTACAGAAGTGGATGTGAGTAAATTTTCACTCTGATTTTAGTTTAATTTAACATGTGCTTTATAGATTATATGGTAAAACCTTATTGTCCTTTTCATGGCATATTAGAAATGGTCATATCTTGAGAATTTGGAAATAACAAAGCAATTATTCTTTTGATAGTTTTATAATTTTTAAAAGTGATAGAATGTGTAAGAAGTTGTTCTTTGTTGAAGTTTTAGGTCACATAAGCTGTGACCTCACACTTTTCCTGTATCTTTGTTGCCAAATGTCATGAAATAAACCCTGCTTCAAATTTTCTCTTTGTCTTTGTCTTAAACCTTATCATGATGGCACAGCAATGAAATCAAATGACTCTAGACTGAACCTTGAGACCAAATAAAGACTACTTATTTAAATCTTTTGCCCCAGTTACTTATCAATCTAGTAATAGTCTTCCTAGTAATAATGTATAAAATTCTAGTTTTATTTCTTCAAAATAAACATCAAACCTCTAGAAATATTTTTATTTCTGTGACATGCATTTGAGAAAAGCCACCTAAAAGGAAGTATTTATTTATCCTGTATACTGACATATTGTTCCAGATTTCGAAGATTTTTGTTTTGTTTTGTTTTGCTCCCTTTGTGTTGGGTCTGCTATGGAATATCATAGCAGGAGACTGAGGAACCACCCATTGTGGTTATCAGAAAGCAGGTAGAGAGAGAGAAGAAAATGTCCTCAGAAGGAACAAGTGAAGAGGACCAATGCAGTAGGTCCTTTGTGTCCCCATGATATTCCACTTCCTTCTATACTCAAGACTGTAGCCCTGACATTTCCATTACCACCCAATAATGTCATTAAATGGTAAATTCAGCAAAAGATTAAGTCATTGGTTAGAAAGCATCCCTCAAAATTCTATCACATGGCAATATTTGCAACCAAGCCAGGATCAGGTCTTGCACACACATATCTTTGTGCAAATTCTAAACCATAGTACCACTGAAGAAAACTTCCCACAAATCCTCAGAATAAACAGAGATATACTGCCTCATGTTGTTGAATTACCTTGAAGATAATTGTAGAAATTTTTATTCATTTGCAAATAAGGATCATTTTCTAAAATATCAGCTATTTGAATGGATTAATATTATTTTGCTTTCTATTTACATTATTGGTGACATTTTCATTTCAGATTCTACTTTTGAAAATTTTAACAATAAGATATTTTTGTGGGTCATAAGAAATACAATAATCTATTTATGTACATAGTGCCAATAAACTACTCCTTAGCATAAAATGCATGTAATTTTTATGCCAATTTTTTCTTAGCTGTCAAACATTTGGAAGTCACCAGGAATTATTCATCAAGGCTACTTGTCACACAGTAGCATCCTGTTGGTTGCATGCAGATTTCTTAATAAAATAAAACAAAACTCAAGACATAATAGTAGTCACTAAAGCAGGCATAGCATGAGCTTTTCTTTGACTAATAGACAGACTGACAGTAAAACAATTTGTTACTGATTAGTTTCCTATTAGGTTGTATTGGACTATACAAATAAATCAATGAACAAAAATCCACACTATGACTTAAATGAATCTCATGTACAAACATTAAACACGTGATATTCTGAGCATGGTGGCACATGTCTATAATGTCAGCATTAGGGAGCATGGATAGGAGAATTAGTTGTTTAAGACCATTCTCATCAAAGTGAAAAGCCTGCTTAGGCTAAATGAAATCCATCTCAAGAAATCAAAGTGGCATAATTGGTGTAGACTGTTTTCTTATAAAATTATGATTCATTTCTATATTTGTTGTAAGTATGCTATTGAATCATGTTTAATATGAATATTAGAGAGTAAATAATTTTATATCCCCCAAATTCATGTATATATTAAAATTCTAGGCCTAAATGTGATGGTATTAATTAAACAGCAAGATACAAAATCCTTAGTTGATAAATTTTTCTCTGATTTCTCTATTTTTCTCTAATATTAAGATTTATATTTTGTAAATTATAATGGGTTTCTTGGACAATGTTTTTTGTTATATTGCATCTTAAATGTAAGACTACCGTGTTATTTTTAATATAAAAACATGTATACATATTTTCAAATTCAATTTGTAAAGGCATTTTATCAAGGACATTACCTAATTATTATTTCATTTAGTTATTTGGGTAATTTAGTCTTTAATTTCCTCTCTATATTGTTACCTGAAATTGGAAACATTAAAAACTAAGAAAAAGCCATCTTCTATCTGGTGTGCTCCTCCAACTGCCATTCTCCCACACCCAATAGAATGCCTGTCTCCCAAGAGATCTGCCATCATCAGAGACAGATGAATCACCTGCCAAAATACCCATTGCAACAGAGATCCCCACAAAGCCCAGTGGACACAAAGCCTATCCCCAGTGAAGAAGACCCATCTTCCATTATTTCTGCACCTCAACCCTGGGAAGATCAGTCTGCCTGTCCCTCTCCTATATCCCACAGCCTACATGTCTCACAGGAAGTTTGCCATAAATACAGACAAAGGAGAACTGCTCTAACTAGAAACAGAGGAGGCCTGTTCTAACCATTGATACAACCCCATTCCAACCCCCAATGCTCAACCCCAAACCAGAGATAGCATTGCCTGCCTCTTCAGAGAGAGGTTCCAGTCACAGAAACCCAGGCCAGTGAACACCAGAGGTAACCAGATGTCCAGAGACAAGCACAACAACATAAGAGCAACAAAAGCTAATGTAATATGGCAGCATCAGAACCCAGTTCGCTTACCAAAGCAGGCCCTGGGTTCCCTAACACACCTGAAAAGCAAATTTTTGACCTAAAATCTCATCTCCTGAAGATGTTAAAGGTCCTTAAGGGGGATATGAAATACTCTCTTAAAGAAATTCAGGACAACACAGGCAAACAGGTAGAAGAACTTAAGGAGGAAAGAAATGAATTTCTTAAATAAATATAGGAAAATACAATCAAACAGGTAAAGGAATTGAACAAAACAGACAAAGATCTAAAAATGGAAAGATAAGTAATGAAGAAATCGCAAATAGAGGCAACCCTGTAGAAGGACAACCTAGGAAAGATATCAAGAGCTAAAGATGCAATTATCATCAACAGAATACAAGAGAATACAAGAAACAGAAAACAAGAAAGAATCTCAGGTGTAGATGATATTGACACAACAGCAAAAGAAAATACAAAATATAAAAAGCTCCCAACCCAAATCATCCAGAAAGTTAAGGACACAATGAAAAGGCCAAACATAAGAACAATAGAGTAGAGCAAAGCTTCCCAGTTCAAAGGGCCAGAAAACATTTTCACGAAAATCATAGAAGAAAACTTCCCAAGCTAAAGAAAGAAATGACCACAAACATAAAGGGGCCTACTGAAAACCTAGTAGATTGGACCATGTAAAAAAATGTTCCCTCCACATAATACTCAAAACATTAAATACACAGAAAAAAGACAGAATATTAAAATCAGTAAGGGAAAATGGCCAAATATATATAAAGTCTGACATATCAGAATTACACCAGACTTCTCAACAGAGACTCTTAAAATCAGAAGATGCTAGACAGATGACATGCATATCTAAGGGGAAAACAAAATCCAAGCCAGGCTACTCTACCAGGAAAACTCTTAATCACTATTGATGGAGAATCCAAGGTATTCTATGACAAAACCAAATTTAAACAAGTTATTTCTATTAATCCATCCTTACAGAGCGTATTAGAAGGAAAACTCAAACACACTGAAGAAACTACACTTAAGAAAACAAAAGAAATTAATAATATTACAACAAACCCAAAAGAATAGAATCACACACACATAATACCACTTCAAACCACAAAAGTAACAGGAACTAACAATCACTGGTCTTTAATATCTCTCTACATCAAGGATTTTAATTCTCCAATAAAAAGTTATAGGCTAACAAACTGAATATATAAACATGATCCAACACTTTGCTACACAAAAGAAACACACCTCTGTTGCAAAGAAGGCTACTACATAAAAGTAGATGGCTAGAAAAAAGTTTTCCAAGAAAATGATCCAAAGAAACAAGGTCAATTAGCCATTCTAATTTCCAATAAAATAGATTTCAACCAAAAGTTATCAAAAGAGATGGAAAAGGACACTTTATACTCATCAAAAAAAAAAATCCACTCAGAAAAATTCTCAATTATGAACACATCCCCTCCAAATGCAAGGCCATAAACATTCATAAAATAAACTTTACTAAATATCAAAACACACATTTAACCTCACAAGACAATAGTGGGAGACTTCAACACCCCACTTTTACCAACGGACAGGACATTGAAACAAACTAAACAGAGAAAAAGTCAAACTAACAGAATATAAGAATCGTATGGACTTAACATATGTATACAGAACATTTTACCCTAAAACAAAAGAATATACCTTCTTCCTGGCACTGCATAGTACCTTCTACAAAACCGAGCATATAATGAGACACAAAACAAGCACTAATAGATACAAAAATATTGAAATAACCCAATGCATTCTATTAGATCACTCTGGAATAAGGCTGTATTTTAATAACATCTCAAACAACAGAAAGACGAATTCATCATGGAAACCGAACAACTTTCACTCAATGTCAACTTGGTCAGGGAAGAAATAAAATAAAATAAGTCTTTCTAGAATTCAATAAAATGAATGCACAGCATAACCAAAATTAGGGGACACAATGAAAGCAGTACAAAAGGAAAATTCTTACCACTAAGTGCTTTCATAAAGAAATTGGAGAGATCCTACACTAGCAACTTGATAGCACACCTGAAAGCTCTAGAAAGAAAAAAACTAAGCAAACACACTCAAGTGGAAGTAGAAGGCAAGAAATAATCAAATTCAGGGCTGAAATCAACCAATTAGAAACAAGTAGAACAATATAAAGAATGAACAAAACAAAGAGATGGTTATTTAATAAGATTAACAAGATAGATAAATCTGTAACCAAACTAAAAGAGGGCACAGAGACAGTATCCAAATTAAGAAAATCAGAAATAAAAAGGAGGCATAAAAACAGAAACTGAGGAGACTTAAAAAATTCATCAGATCTTACTACAAAAGCCTATATTCAACAAAACCAGAAAATCTAGATGAAATAGATGATTTTCTAGACAGATGCCATGTACTAAAGTTAAATCAAAATCAGCTAAACTAAACAGTTCCATAATACCTAAGAAAATAGAAGCAGTCGTTAAAAACCTCCCAGCCCCAAAACGTCCACAGCTGTGTGCTTTTAGTGCAGAATTCTTCCAGTCCTTCAATGAACGTATAATATCGGTACTTCTCCAAGTATCACAAAAATAGAAACATAAGGAACACTACTGTTAGGGTTCTGTCTAAGCTCCACCCCACAGTTATCTGGCAACAGCCAGGTATGCCTTTCCCCACAGTTACCTGGCAAAAGCCAGGTAGGCCTGGCCTACTATAAAAGAGGGTGCTCAGCCCCTCCTCTCTCTCTTACTTTTTCTCTTACTTCTCTTACTTCTCTTGCCCTCTTGCCCCTCTTGGGCTCTCTTCCCCCTCCCCCCATCTCCACGTGGTCATGGGCGGTCTCTGTTCCTCTACTCTCTCCATCTCTCTGCCTTTCTCTGCCTCTACTACTCCATTAACTCTCATCTTCTGCCCTGAATAAATTCTATTCTAAACTATGTTGGTGTGTGTCTGGTCCCTCAGGGGAAGGGATGCCTTGGCATGGGCCCACTGGGGCACCCCTTTCCCCCACACCATCGTATACCATAGTCTCTACACCTCTTTCTCTTTTTATGATGAAAACAACTATCATATTCATACTATGAAGCCACAGGTACTCTGATGCCTAAACCATACAAAGACTCAACATAGAAAGAGGACTTAAGACCCATTTTGTTTATGAATATCAATGTAACAATTCTCACAAAACGAACACAAGAAGACATCAATACCATCATTCACCACAATTAAATAGGCTGCATCCCAGGTATATAGAGATGGTTCAAGATACAAAATATATCAATGTAATCCACTATATAAACACATTCAGAGGGGAAAAAAAGCATGTGATCTTCTCAGTAGATGCTGAAAAATCCTTTGACAAAATACATCCCTGACCTCAATTTATACTAAAGAGCAATAGTAATAAGAACTTCATGGTTTTGGTACAGAGACAGACAGCTTGATCAATGGAATAGAATTATAGAACCAGAAATAAACCCACGAATCTAATAGAAAACAAAGATCATTGAGAAATAATCTCAAATGCCTTGGGACAGGGGTAAATTTCATAAACAGAACACAAAAGGGAACTCCTGAAACTGAAAAGCTTCTGTTAGGCAAAGGACACTGTCAAAAGAACAAAACAACCTACTGATTGGGAAAAGATCTTCAAATTCCTACATCAGATAGAGGACTAATATCCAAAATAACAAGGAACTCAAGATGTTAGTCTCTTAAAAACCAAATAACCAAATTAAAAATGGGCTAGAGAGCTAAACAAGGATTTCTCAAAATAAGTATTGTGAATGGCCCAGAAGAATTTAAAGAAATCTCTAACATCCTCAATTATCAGGGAAATGAAAATCAAAATGACCATGAGATTCCAACTTATATAATGGCTAATATAAAAAACTCAAATGGCAGCCCATGTTGGCGAGAATGTGGAAAAAGATTAACACTCCTCCATTGCTGCTTAGATTACAAACTGATTCAACCACTCTAGAAAACACTCTGGAAGTTCCTCAGAAAATTGGAAATAGTCCTATCTGAAGACCCAGCTATATCACTCCTGGACATATACCCAAAAACTACTCTACAACACCCCAAGGATATGTGCTTCACTATGTCCATTATAGCTTTATTTATAATAACCAGAAGCTATAAACAACCCAGATGTGCTTCAACTAAAGAATGGATATTAAAAATATGGTTCACATACTGGATGGTATACTACTCAACTACCATAAACCACGATATCATGAATTATTCAGGTAATTTGGATAGAACTAGAAAATATCCTGAGTCAGGTAACACAGACCCAAAAGGACATGCATAGTATGGAATCACTGATAAGTGAATTTTAGCCAAAAAGTTTAGAATACTCATGTTACACCTCACAGATCATAGGAAACTGAACAAGAAGGGATGCTCAACTGTGAATACTTAGAATGAGCAACGGAGTAATCATTGGAGGCAGATGGGGTGAGGGACCTGGGTGGATAGGGGAGGGAAAGGGGAAAGGGGGTACAGGATCAGGTACAGGAGGAGAGAGGAGAGAAGCACAGAGAACCAAGAAAATGAGTAGAGATATAAAACACTGTGGTTTGGGGGATAGGGAAATGCTCTAGAACGTCCCAGAGACCTGGGATGTTAGACACTCCAAGGACTCAATGGGGATGGCCTTAATCAAAATGCACAACAATGGGGAGATGGAACTGAAAAGGACCACCTCCAGTAAATAGACATAGCCTTCAGTTGAGTCATGGAGACACCCACGAATCTTCAAAATTTTTGACACAGAATTTATCTTGTAATAAAATATCCATGTATGTATTCCCATATCAACCTTTGAGATGCATATTACTTATTATAAATAAAGTAACTAAGTTTACTGTGTATTTGCTATTTTTGATAAAATATGTTATTCTTGTCTTAATTAAATTAAGTTATAATCCATGGTATCTCAGTGCATAAAGTTGTAAAATATA